>NMUG010009160.1:0-11374 GCA_002855965.1 Monotropa hypopitys
AGGAAGCATCACTACTTGGGGTCAATGCCAACAAGAGTTTTTGAAAAAATATTTTCCAATTGGCAAGACTAACCAAATCCGCCGTGCATTAATGAATTTCACCCAAATGGAGAATGAACAATTCCATGAAACTTGGGACAGATTGATTGATCTTACCAGAAAATGCCCTCATCACGAAGTCCCAAAATGGCAATTGGTACAAAATTTTTATTATGGCTTGACTGAAACACATCGCCACATGATTGATGCATCGTGTGGTGGTATGTTTTTGCGCAAAAGTGAAAACGAGGGGTGGGAAATTTTTGAACACTTTGCTGAAAATTCACGGCACCACCAAGACTCTCGTATGCCTAATGATCGGTCCACAACCACCTCAAGCAAACCACGAGGTGTGTACCAAGTGGACCAACACCAGGACTTGACCATAAAAGTTGACTTTTTGGCCAGGAAGGTTGACAGCTTGTTAGCGTTAGGCCAGAGTCCATTACAGTCCACACAACCTTCTGCCATTGCAGAGGTTTGCCAACTCTGTGCTCATCCGGGACACACTTTCACGGAGTGCTACTTAGCACCCCAACACCCGGCACATGAAGAGCAAGTAAATGCTGCTCAAGGCTTTGGTCGCCAACCAAATGATCCATACTCTACCACCTACAATCAGGGGTGGAAGAATCATCCAAATTTTTCATGGCGACCTCAAGGCCAAGAGCAAATTGCTAATCCATAGAGGGGGCAGTATGTTACCCCACCACGACCATCTTTCACGAATACTTCCTATCCTCAGGCCGTTCACCCATCATCACCACCCTATCAGTCAGCAACCCCTTCCCATACTCAGTCGGATCTTGCTATTCATGAAACACTTCAAAAGGCTTTAACCACCTTTGAAGCACAAGCAAAACAGATCCAGTTGCTTACTCAACTTGCCCACTCACAAACACAATCAATGTCAAAGCTAGAAACCCAAGTGGGTCAACTAGCAAATCAGTTGAGTAGGCGAGAAGAAAAGAAATTGCCTAGGCAATCTATTTCCAACTCCAGGGGTGTACACCATATAGAGGACTCAGCTCATCATGAGCAAGTCCAATCTATTACCACCCTTAGGAACAGGAAACAAATTGACACCACTCCTAAGGACCCCAAAACTAAAGAGACGAAGTCTCCATCTCAAGGGTCCAATGTGGTGGTGTCGAAAGGGAAAGAGATTGCCTCGGATTCTCCATCATCTTCGGACACCCAAGAAGTCCCTTCTTACATCCACAGGGCACCTTTTCCTGAATGCCTCAATGCACCTTCCCCTTTTCGGAAAAAGGGAGCTACCAATGACCAAGTCATTGAGGTATTCAAACAAGTAAAAATAAATTTTCCATTACTCGATGTCATCCAACAAATAACTTCTTATGCCAAGTACCTTAAGGACTTGTGCACTCACAAAAGGAAGGCTCGAGCAAAAATTCTTGAACCAATCTCACTCCCCCACCAAGTCAGTGCCGTCCTACAAGTATATATGGCACCAAAGCTCCCCGATCCGGGAGTGCCCACAATTTCTTGTGTCATTGGCACACACACTATAAACCGGACACTCATTGATCTCGGAGCTAGTGTCAACTTACTCCCATATTCTGTGTATGAGGAGCTTGGACTTGGTGAGCTTAAGCCGTCGTTGGTCATTATACAATTGGCCGATAGATCCATGAAACTGGCGAGGGGAGTGTTGGAAGATGTTCTTGTCAAGATCAACAATTTTTATTTTCCTGCAGATTTCATTGTTCTTGACACTGAACCAGTACATCCCATGTCTTTAAGAGAAAAAGTCCTAATTGATCCTATTGGTTGGTAATCGCTTTGTGCATGCAAATCTTAAAGATACACCCAATTGCTATGCTTTTCTAGTCATGAGACCGTCCACTTAAATATATCGTCTTTGCGTGTCAAAAATGTGTGGGATGTCTCGATTTTCTAGATACATATCTTCCGCCCGCACATAAGAGAGGGTTTATATATGCACCTTGTTTCTAGTGTATTATTTGTTGAGTGTATGACACGGGGAGAATTGAAGTCGAGACTCGGTCCGGATAGACTTTTGGGTTGTTTTCTTACTAGCGACGAAAAAGCCTCAATCACATTACACGTTAATTGTTGGTGCCATTGCTTGTTTTCATCTTGCTAGCCTAGTGAACTTAGTTGTCCTCCTTGTTAAAACAACGAGCCGTGCATCTTTCTTTTGCTTTTGAGTTTTGACTTGCATTATTGATAGATCTTGTGCAGGCAATTCTTTAGGTTTTGTGGGTAGTCGTTGCTAAAAATTCTCACGAGACCTCACTCGTCCTACCGGGGCTGCCCGGGGGTTTAAAGGAACTATCCATGCCCTTACTTGGTTACTTTCTTTTGCTTCTTTATTTTATAGTTTTATCTCTTGCTTCATTATGTTTCTTTTGCTAAGGGACTAGCAAAATGTAAGTTGAGGGATGTGATAGGTATGCTAACATACCTATTTGTATGCCTTAATTATATAAGTTATTAGTCCTAAAGCCGTTATCTAATAAACAATGTGGTGTTTTGGAGCAAAGTTGGTTTCTCAGGAATTTAGCCGGATACGTGCTAATAATGTTCAATTGGACCAAGAAAGGTCAAAGGAATGAAGTTGATGCAGTGTTGCAAAGAAGATGAGGAGTTGAGCAATGTTGAAGAAGGCCAAAACCTAAAAAGTAGTCCAAAGAACAAAGAAAAGATAGAAAGAAGAAAGCATATTGGCAACCCGCTACCGGTTACGACCAATATCAACGCAACCGGTAGCGCTGAGCTTACAGGCCTGCAGGCAAGGGAAAATGAGCAAACAACCGAAACATTCGTAACCGGTTGCGGTCCCACACGCAACCGGTAGCACACGGTCGGCAGAAATCAAGAATACTAGAAGCGCAACCGGTTACGCCCAATATCAGCGCAACCGGTAGCACTGTTACACGGATGAAAACACTGATATACGGGATTCTGATATTTTGGGGCTGAGATTGGACGACTTTACCCTTCATTAAGGGTAATTAAGGAACTCTAATGTAAAGTTAGTATAAATAGAACGCCTTAGGGCTAATCATGTATCTTTTGATCATTCTTGAATCCCCTAATCCTTTTGGGAGGCTAGGGTTTGAGAACTCTCTTCTTCTCTTCTCCATCTCTCTTCTCCTCCATTCATGGCTGCCATTCCCATGGCCGGCTAAGGTTCCTCACCTAGGTAAGCGATGATGCTCTCACCCAATGTATCGTAGGTATCTATGTATATTATTTGGTTGATTGTATAATCTTAAGAGATTCATATGTTTGATTCAATGCTTTCCATTTAACTTTTGTTCATGCAATGGTTTTCACTAGTTGTTATCGGATGAATAAGATGAGTTATGCACCGTAAGACGGTCCGTGCTATTAGACGGTCCGTGCCGCTTGAGACGGATCGTGCTTGTAAGACGGATCGTGCCACGCGGTGATACCTCATGCTATTCGACGATATACAATCATTCTCTTGATTACATCCCGTATGCGTGACACATATTGTGGATTGTCCGAACTAAATAATGATTTGTATTGTCAAACCTTTAATACTGTGGGTAGAGTGGATTCTTGAACCTAGGCTACTTTTGCATTTAAATTAGAAATCTTTTACTTCGCTTTCATTAGTAGTTTTAAGTCAAAATCACCAAACAATCAAACTTTTCTCTTTTACCAAACTAACATAGGAATTTAATCTAATTAAAAGAGACCATTCACCTTCCTCGTGATTGACACCTGACTTACCGATACTACATAAGTAGTGTTAATTCACGGTTATAAATATTATCTTTGACTCGCTCGCGACAACGATCACCGTACGACCGACAAAGCTTCTCTCCACATGCATTATGCTCCGGAATCAACAGAATTTCACACGAGCATCCAAAATCAAGTTTAAAAATAGAAAGTCGACAACAATTCCATTACTGACAAGTCTGCATGAAAACTGAATCCATCCGATCAAAATTCGGAATTCAGTTGAGCATAAACACCGATTTGTTTATTTTCACTGCGACAACCAGCCGACATCGGAAATCGGCAAACACAATTTCTACGGACATCACTCACAAAGACAGACATTTCCTGCTAATTACATTCGACGGACAAAGAGCGGTTTGAGGTGTACATCTGAAGCATTCACTTCCGTTTAAAGTAAAAGAGCCGGTTTCCAAAGTCTTTCCGAAAAGTATCCGGATCAATCCCGAGATAATTTATACAATCATGATTCGATTCAAGGATCGTGGACATCTACTTCAAATTTTCAGAGACCAAGCCGAGTACAGGTCCGAGCAAGCGCAAACCAAAGTTCCGGATCAATTTCAGAGCCCGAGAATACTTTTACAAGTTAAAATGTATTTTCTTTTATTTTGATTTTTTGTACGGATAATTGAGGTGATTCCCATTCAAAAGAACCAGCCAAAACATCTAATCAGCATGGCCTACGCACTTCCCAATAAAAAACCAAAGTTCAATAATGTCACATCTATAGATGCGACATTGATCAATCTTTAAAAAGGCCCATACCCCTCTTGGGAGAAGGATCCTTGAGCATTGAAACTCATATTGTCATTTCAGAGCAAATACTGCCCGAGCAGAACCTCTTTCAAACCATCAAAACCCTTGCCAAAATCCATCCAAAAATCTCCAAAACTCTTCCAAAAATCCTAGAACTCTATTTCTTTCAAGAACACCTTTTGTTCTTGAAGCAAACATCCTTCTCAAGTCAAAATCCAGCCACCTCAAAGCCAAATTACCAAAACCAAACATCCAAAAACCACCAAACCATCTACCCGAAATTCCCAAAATCAACCAAGTACAGCCGAACCTTTGCCAAATTTCCCGCAGAAATTTGTTTTCTTTATCTTTAACCTTTGAGCATTTTCTCTCGGTATAAACATTCTAAATTATAGTTTAGTATTAGTATCGGTCTCAATCCGGATACTATACTTCATTATAGTTTACAGAACTTTCCGTTAGAGATTTTGGCTTCCGAAGTGTAAATATTCAAGGTAAATAGAGAAGACAATTTTGCATCTTTGTCTTGTTTATTTTCTTATTTACTTCTTCTTTTCTCCGCTGCGATGTAAACATCAAAGCGATGAAAAACGACTTCATAATATATCCCGGTAAAATCGGCACATGTATGGCTATGCTTATTTCGACGCCGTCAGCCAGAAAATTATGAAAATGTTTCTTATCTATCTAATATATAATCACCGAAATAAAGAAGACGACCATTTATGTCTTTCTTCTCGTTAGAATTTGACACATGCAAGGCTACACCTGCTCCGATGTCATGTACGAGAAGAACATAAATACGTCTTCGCCCCAAAAAATACAAAAACATGATGTTGGCTCACTTGCCATATTTCTTTTTATTCAAGGAATAATCTTTCAAGATTTCGTTAAATGATATCTCGGCCTCATGTATGGCTATGCCTACCGGCTGTTCGGTCAAATAATTAGAGATCTTGGAATATTTATTTCCTTGAATAAGTTAGAAATGAACTTGTAAAAATCAACTTATGAATTTTTGGCTTATGTTCGCGACTTGCCTTTAAAGCCAAATTTTCATTTCTTGAAATTTGCAAGGAGAAACAAAAATTCATATTGATCATTTTCATTTTCAAACCCGGCCTTGTCGGTATATTGTATAGATGTCGTCCAGTTTGGAATATTCCAACGCAACTTATATATGATATCTTATCTCCTATATATATATCCATATATACCTATATACTTATACATGTTCTCCCTTATTTTTGACATTTTATTTTTGTTACCCAGACACACTCTTAAAATAAAAGAAAGAAATCTCTCGATTCGGGTCGTTCAACGAAAACTTACAGTAGCTGACCGACTTGGATCAAAAGAGTGTATTGTGAATCGGGTCATGCCGGGTCATTTGATGTCTTTTGGAGATCTCCCAAAATTCAAGAAAATTAATCTCATCTCAAAATACAAAGAAAACATCATCCCAAAATCAAATTCCTTGATTCGTATCGTTCAGCGAAAACTTGCAGTAGCTGACCGATTTGGATCGAAAGAATATCTTGTGAATCGGGTCATACTGGGCCATTCGATATCCTTTTGGAATTTCCAAAAACAAGAATAATTTCTTTTATCTTATAAATAAAAGCACTTTAAATCAAAAATCTAATTTCTTGATTCGTATCGTTTAGTGAAATCTTACAGTAGCTGACCAATTTGGATCGAAAAAATATCTCGAGAATCGGGTCACACCGGGTCACCCAATATTCTTTTGGAATTCTCGAATCATAATCAAAAACATTCTTTCATAAACACAGTCGAACCTCTGTCCGACTAAAAAATACAAAAATACCTTAAAAATAAAAATTCCTCGATTCGAGTCATTCAGTGAAAACTTGCAGTAGCTGACTGATTAAGAATCACAGAAATGTTTTGCGAACCAGGTCATACCGGATCACTCAATATTCTGTTGGAATCTCAAAATCAAAAAGAAAAACATTCTTTCAAAATGCAGTCGAAGTTCTGTCCAACTTAAAAATATAAAAAAACTAAAAGGATTAAAATTCAATTCATTCTTTAAATCCTTTTCATAAAATCCAAAAACAGAATCAAAGTAATGTCCATCTGCAAAACCCATTTGAATTTATTCAAACATCAGTTTTATATTTATTTCTCTTGTCCGAGAAATCATTGATTTAAATTGGAAGAAAATTTACTTTTGAAAAGGAAGTACCGAAAGGGTGAGTACATAACACCTTCCCCATTCGTAACCAAATCTTCGAACCCAATTTCTGATTTCACAGACCATCCTTTCCAAAAACCGGTGACTTGGCACACCATAACTCTATGCCGAGTGGCAATTCTGAAAACAAATTAATAATAGGATATATATTGACTTGGTAATTATAAAATCGTTATTAAGTCTAAACATTTTAAAAATCCGGTAAGTCCAATCATCATCAAAATTTTATTTTCTAAAATGTTGCATTAAACCTTGAAAATAGTAAGTACGCCATCCGGAAACGTGACCCCCGAACACGGGCGAAAGCGAAGAAGGGAGGCAGAAGATTTTTTCCGGTGCGACAGCTGGCGACTCTGCTGGGGACTTGAGGATTTCAGCTTCCAAAAATTTTCAAAAATAAAATTTCTCCCAACTCAAATTCAATCATCTCTAGGCCAATATTACTGATGTGCTTTGCGTTTATTCTTTTCAGGGATATTATAGGTGGCGCGCTTCGCTAAAAAAAATCTTCGCTGAAAATAATTTTGCTGCGCCAAATCGCTTACTATTTATTTATTCATTCATATACTGCAAAAAGGATTCCCTTCAATTTCAAAAAAAATCTTACTTTTATTGCATTGTAAATTTTTCATGCATCATTTGCATCATCTCCTGTTTCGGGTTGAGGTCATGGCCGCCCAGAATAGATGCTACCTTTATCAACCCCGCGGGGCCCAACAGTACTCCACATGACCCTTAAAGAAGTCCGTGGATGAAATAGGATACTCCAACCAAATTACCGACTCGAATATGGTACCCTTAGGGGACCGGAGGTCTAAAGATTTGGGAACCTTGAAACCTTTCAGCCACATAGCCTCATTTTGCATATAGAAAAGCCAAAAAAGAGTCATAAGCCAAAACCATGTTATGGTTATTAAGAGAACATATCCATTTCCGAAGAGAATCCTTATATACATTCTGTTAAATACAAAAAGATTTTTCAAAAAAAAAAAAATAGATAGCGTCTCTAGGAATACTGGTCAAGATTAAACTATGGACTCATCATTTATTTTCTCTAAAAATTTATAACTCGAGATAAAGACTTCATGTCCGGGACATGTCCCGAGTTATAAATTCAAAAGAAGTCCATTTTTCTCCAGTATCCCTAGAGAATATTCCTTGTCTACTAACCTAAGCTTAGTGTTGTCACACAGATAGCAACATGGCTCACTCAGATCCTCCCTAAAGTTCACAAAGGAGGATCACTCAATCTTTAGTTCGAACAATGGCTAAAGATGCACTCAATCAGACTCCCCATGAACCTGAGACGGTCTCCATAGAAGAACATCTTGCTGTCCGCAGATCTGTGGATAATCTTCAAGCCATCGTGGAAGCTCTGGTGGCTCAGCGTCAGAATCCACCCGCATTCCAGCCCATTGGGGCCAATCCATCCTCCTCTCACCAAATACCCCCAACACTGGAACCACTCCAAGACAGACAAGACCAATCCATGTTGTACAAATTCCAACTTCAAATCCGTCATTACCAATGGGAAACCTCCCTCCACCATCAGCAGCCGTCACTCTGCCAACTCAACCACATTATATTCCAACTCTTCCTACTTTTCCACATGCCCAAGATGACTTAGAAAGTCATTTGGATGATGTCTCCATCAAGAAAGAAGATGCACCATTAACTTTGAAGGTTCAACAATTGGAATATGCCCTTAAGTCTCTCCAAGGACCAAATGCTTACACTTCGACTAGTTTTGAAGACCTTTGTTTCTACCCGAGTATGCAATTACCGTTGAAATTCAAGATCCTGGAATTTTTAAAATACGACAGCACAGGCGAACCAATGACACATCTAGGTCTATATGCCGGTGCGTTATGCGGCTAACCCAATTCCGAAGGACTAATGATGCACCTTTTCCAACACAGTCTAACCGGGCTAGCTGTACAATGGTTTGCCCGTTTGGATTTGAAACGCTTCCGCTCATGGACCGACCTTTCTCAAGAGTTTGTTCGCCAATACCGATACAATGCAGAGATGGCGGTAGACCATCTCTTCCTCATCCGCATGAAGCAAGAATCCGTGGAGACCTTCTGCAAATATGCCCTCTGGTGGAGAAGTCAGGCATCACAGGTCGATCCCCCTCTAGCCGATTCTGAATATGTCCACCTGTTCGTACAAACATGCAAGGGGATATACTACGATAAATTCTGCAACTCTATCGGGAGGTCATTCAATGAAATCATCCTACAAGTGCGTTTGGGTGGTTCTGCCTATTTTCTATTTCATTCTTAATCTTCCCAAATCTGAAAATCAACTTGAGCAATCAATTATTTTTGGATCAAGCAATACACACCTGAGGCATATATCGAAATGAAAGACAAAGATGGGGGATTTTCGTGTGGGGCCTCCGGGCCTCCAAACACTCACCCGAACCAACCCGAACTCAACCAATCACAACCAATGGACACCAACGAGGGATTACCTTCTAAGAATTTACGAAATACCTCTAAATTGGAATATTTTGAGATTCAACTCAACCAAATCCAATTAAATAGAATTTAAACTCCAACAATTCTTTTATTAAATTCTCAATCGTTACACCTCACACCCCTTAAAGAAATTTCGTCCCCGAAATTTTTATAAGGAGGAGGAAAAAGGGAGACAACAACCAACCGGAACTACAACAAGATACGCAACAACATGAGGGTATACAACTAGAACTTGGTACAAAGGAAGAGAAGTACAATAGAGTCAAAACAAATCCGGGTATTTCACCCTCATTTTATCTTCTCTTTCCCAAGTGGCTTCCTCAATGCCATGATTTGACCATAAAACCTTCAACAATGGAATCGTTTTGCCTCGTAAAACTTTCTCTCTAGAATCAAGGATACGAATAGGTCGTTCTTCATACGATACATCGGCCTCCAACTCCACATTATCCCAACTGATCACATGTGAGGAATCCGGTTCGTACTTACGCAACATCGATACATGGAACACATCATGAATATTAGAGACATTGGTCGGCAATGCCAAACGATAGGCCACTTCCCCAATCTTCTCAATGACATCAAAGGGACCAATATAATGGGGATTGAGCTTCCCCTTCTTTCCAAAACGAGAAATACCTCTTCGAGGTGAAATTTTGAGAAAGATATGGTCACCAACTTCAAAAGACAGAGGACGACGACGACAATCGGCATAGCTCTTATGCCTACTTTGAGCGGTAAGCAAACGTTGACGAATTAATTTAATTTGCTCGGTGGTTTGGTGAGTTGCCTCGGAGCCAAAAATAGCAGATCCACCCACTTCCAACCAATACATAGGAGATTTACACAGACGACCATACAACGCCTCAAAAGGTGCCATACCGATACTCGACTGATAACTGTTATTGTAGGCGAACTCCACCAAAGGAAGATGATCGGACCAACCACCACCAAAATCAAGAACACAAGAATGGAGCATGTCCTCCAAGATCTGAATGGTACGCTTAGATTGACCATTAGTCTGAGGATGAAAAGCAGTGCTGAAAACAAGCTTGGTACCCATGGCGGCTTGCAAGCTATGCCAGAATCTAGAAGTAAATCGAGGATCACGATCAGAAATAATAGAACACGGGGCACCATGCAACCGAATAATCTCACGAACATAAAGTTTACTCAACGAATCCAAGGACTGAGTAATATGGATGGGCAGGAAATGAGTAGACTTTGTCAAATGGTCTACAATAACCCAAATAGCATCGAATCCACCCGGGGCCTTCGGCAAACTGGTCACAAAATCTGTTGTCACATGCTCCCACTTCCATGCAGGAATAGTTAAGGGTTGCAACAAACCAGCAGGCCTATGTTGCTCGGCCTTAACTTGCTGACAAGTAAGGCACCTAGCCATAAACCCAACAACATCCCGTTTCATCCCCGGCCACCAGAACTGACGACGAAGGTCATGGTGCATCTTTGTGCCACTAGGATGAACGGCAAAAGGAGAGCGATGAAACTCATCAAGAACAGCTTCACGGCAAGAAGAAGGAACAAACAACCGACCATGAAAGCGAATACTCAAATCTGCATAGGCCATCCATCCAGGACTAGCCTCGCCAGCCAAGAACTTAGAACGATAAACTACAGCTTCATCATCACTAGCTTGTGCCTCTATGACATTCTGAGATAAAACTGAATGAATGTTCATATGGCACAGAGTAGTCTGAGTGCTCACTTCCTCGGAATAAGAAAGATAAGGTTGGAGGTCACCAACTAACTTCCAATCAAGAATGGCCAAGCAGGCCAGGTGAGAAGACTTCCTACTCAGGGCATCTGCAACAACATTGGCCTTACCTAATGGAGAGAGAGGAGAGCGATCGTAGGAGAGAAGGAGACCCAGGCTTGGTGAATCACGTCTATGGGGAGGATGACTGTTCCTCTCAAGCATTCTGGGACAAGGTGTGTATTCTTGCAGACCAGAAGGTGAAAGAGGCCGTGGAGATTCTGGGGAGGAGCAGGGCTGGCAAAGAAAAACTGGGTGAGTGCCACTGTGTAGATGGCCAGAAAAGTCAGGTACTGGTGGAGGAGGAGTTGGAAGAAGGGGAATGGTTGCAAGCTT
>NMUG010009161.1:0-11374 GCA_002855965.1 Monotropa hypopitys
CACTTGTTGTTGGTAGTGCTTTTACTTTTGTACTGTAGCTTCAGCTTCTGTTCAGTTGTACTTGTACTCTACTTTTCTGTACTATAGTTGTAGCCGGTTTCGGCATTGTACCTTGCTTCCGCTTTACACTTCATACTGTATCATGTATGTAATGAGAATTCAACTGAATGGATCTGAATGACAAGTAGTGATCTCCCCTGCATTTATTTAAATTGTTTTCAAAAAAATAGTTTGAAAATCCGGGGCATGACAGTTGGAAATCCTTATTTTGATAAGAATTGGTATTGATATGGACACTCTTAAATTATCAAATTGGTAAGAATGGAACAACACTTGTGAATAATTTCTTAGTCTTACTTAAAATCCATTGGATCCTTATACATGCACCATACATTTATTTTTGTACACCGACACGCACCCACGACCATCATATACCTCATTTGTTTGGATTTCTCTACTAAGTATTCTCTAACCCTGTATTTTTAGGTAAAGATCCCCTTATCTAGCTTGGAGTGGAGTGTCACACCCTGTCCCGGATACTCAACTATAAATAGGACGTAAACAGACGGGCTCGCGACATACCAAGCATGATTACCAAAACTCAATCATCTCAAGTGATTCCAGCTCTAATTCTCTATCTCAATCATGCTTAGACATTGATTTCTATAAATAAAATAAATCTAACTAACAGATTGCAATAAAATAACAAACTATTGCAATGGAAATAAAATTATACCAAATTAAATCTCTCTTTATTACACCATGCTTTCTAGAAAATAAATGAAAAGCATCTACAATGGTCCCGATCAATGTACATAAAAGGCAATGTACTACACGTGTCTCCTGTGGGCCTATCTAGATCATCCAAGTGCCAGAACTCTACTCCCTAACCAGTAGTGGATTGCACAACTAATCTCCTCTAAAACATGTGCTTACCAAAGATGGCCAATACAGAGTATGTAAGATACATTGTAATCTTAAAAAATAAGAAATCACGGCAAACAAATACACCATATATGCATTCACACTTGCATATAATATCTGAGATCCAACCTTAAAAGGTACACTAGCGTGTCCGCCCACACCCATCCACATTATACATGTATTTCACATATTGAATTAAATAACAGTATAATAAAACATACTCACAGTGATATTTTACTGATTACCATTTGCTGACTGGACCGTCATCCTCTAGTGAGCTTAATCCCACTAGTCTTCTTACCTGTTCAAGCTAGAATCATCAATACTCAATTCATAAATAAATAAAGCTTGAACAATAAAGTAAATGCATAAATAAATAAAATGCAAAAATCATCTTTCATAATTCCCTTCTATATTATTCTTCTTTATTTCCCTTTATTCTCTATTTTTTCTTTATTTTTCTTCTTCAGTTCACTATTGACTATTATAGCTCAACTCCATTTCGATATGCATTTGTCTTATATCGATTTATAGATCATCAGCTTCCAATCGAAATACAAAACAGTTACTTTCATTTTGATATACTACATAGTGTTTGCATTTCAATATATTTCATACATATTTCGATATACATTTCACATGCCAACAATCAATATACAGAACAACCAATCACATTTTGATATGTAAAAATCCTATATTGATATACAACTCAACTGGTTAAACTCTTAGGAACACAGTCTAATCATATTTTAAAATGCATCACTAGTATTTCGATATAGGCATGCTCAAACAATACTCGGAAACACCAAACTACTGTTCATCATCTCCTTCAAATACAAACTCATTAATATAACACCAACGAATGGAAATTAAACATCAATTAATAAATCTATGATTATATCTCCATCTATAGTCAAAGATACATGCCTTAAAATCCACCAAATTCCATTCAATCTCATTAAATTCATACATATGAGATACAAACTCACTTTTCTACGAAATATGCAATACATGCATAATTTGATCTTTAACTCAGAAATTGAACGAATTAAACAACACAGCTGTGAAATATACACACCATTTACTTGTGTATTTGATTCTACACACTTGATTTCATGATAATTCTTCAAACCCATTTTTTATGATCAACTCCCTCTCTTCTTCTCTGTATATTTTCTCACAAGAGCTTTTGACTGAGATCTCTAGATGAATGAATGAATATCTAACCATTTCATTCCATTGACTTATTAATTACACAGTGACAAAATCTACCACTTCATTTTCATCAAACACCTATGAATTTTACCCATTTTCATATGTGATTATTCTCCCCCAAATTACATTTTGAAATACAAAGGCTATGTACACGTACAAAAGCATCATATATCGATACGTAATAGTCCCATACATGTCATATTTCGATATGCAATATGAAATTTGGAACATATTGATTAGATTTTGATATAATGCACCTCACCCCAACACATATCGATATACTCATGTATTAGGCTCCTACATATTTTGATATATGCATAATAAAAGTGCACAGGAGATATGTATTTTGAAATTCATACAACCCATCCCCTACTCTATATCGATATACAACATAATTGGTATTCATCCGAACCTTTTCTATATCGAAATACAACTACCACAGAACCTAGCATATATCGATATGCATAGCATGCTTGGACCAAAAACAAGAGAACGTGCATTTGACATCCTTAAAAAGTCTCTAACTCCTCAAACCTTCACGTAAGATCAAAACTAAACACATTTGCACCAAAACACCATCAACATGAAATTTACTCAATCTAAGCATAATATTAAGGATTAAACTTGCTTAAATTTAATTTGCATACAAATTTTCTAAGACGGGTGTTACAACTCTTCCACAACTTAGGAAATTTCATCCTCGAAATAAAAAATAACTCGAGCGAAGAATTCAAAATACTTTGATTCCATGTTGTCCTCTTTTTGCCACCAACTCATACACCCCAAAACCAGATGATAACACAATCACCAATACCCATAACCAAATCCCATTGTCAATAATATGCTATTATTCTTTGTCAATATCTGTACCATTTCACTGATATTATTTGTAACACCTTCCACTCATTCCCAGATAATCCCAATATTAACTGTATCCACTACACCATCACTGAACACCAAAAATTTCTGTACCAATAAACTGTACTAGATTACTCGAACATTGTCTGCAATATACTCTATCAACTCAGGATTTCAATAATTGTCCAACACTAATACCATTTCAAAAGATAGGAGATTTACATCTCAATCCATACAATACTATATAAGAAATCATACCAGCACTATTATAATAACCAGATTCCGTCAACACCAAATAGAAATCCCAATTCCTCAACATATACCAATACAATGTACCCAAAATTTAGAATAGAAATTCACATTCTCTGCCATGCTCACAAGATACCGACTCATCACATAAGAAAACTCTATGATCAATATGAATCTATTCCCAAATAACAGAATATCATATATAATAATATCTGTTTTTCGAAATTTGAATTCCAAAATTTCCTCAATGATAATAAGAATTCATCAAACTGTTGCATTTGCCAAATAAGATCAATATATGATAACCATGCACAGATTCGTGCTAATAGAATACCAGAATTAGATAATAATAATAATAATAATAGTAATAGAATTCCAGATCTCTGCATAATAAAGAATTCCTCCACTTAATCACATAATAGATATGATAGACTATTCGATAGCCCTCCTAATAACAATACCAACCATAATGCCGTATCCAAAGATGCCCTAGCCTCCCTTTGAATACAGACTGACTATCAATGCTTTAATTATGACCCTGCTTACCATCCATAAGGATAACCACGCAAACTCTGGCCTGATAATATTCTAATCCCTGGCCATTGCAGCCAACACTACTCACCCCCAATCAGATGTAAAGCACCTTTAACCTTAATAACTTCTCGAAGTAATAACTCCTGACTAATTCTCACTTTGCTCTACCACCTTTATTTTCTGCATATATCATCATTACAAAACAAGTAGCATCTCAAATAGTTATACCCTTTAAATTCATTTAATTACCACATTTCTGAATCTTTCTAGCACCAACACAATTGCTCCAGATTCTGAACTTTGTCCCCTCTGCCATTATAAATCAAAAAGTACCACTTCCAATTACTAGCTATAGCCACTAACTACAAATTTTTCTCTAATCCATTCCATTTGAAAGGACGATAACATCCTAACACAATCTCAATAACAAAGCGGTCTCAATGACTAGCGGTCTCGATGACCAGAAGCATTTAAATAGCTTTACAGTCTCGATGACTAGCCTTTATCTTTTATTCATTATCACAGTCTCGATGACTACCTTTTATTTTTATTCATTTTACATTCCACTTTATGGATAACTATATCTTTTCATAATGATTAGATAACCATTTCGTTTCCATTCTTACACAAATCAAGTGATAGCACACATTGTTTCACAAAGTACATAAGAATGTACATAACATATTTGGCAGTCCCGCGTTGGAGGAATACACGAATATCTCATTCTAATACCATATAAAATGCCACTGAACATGCCTGCCTAAATCACGTTATGTTATCCCGCAACATTTCAATTAGGGCAACATGTTCCATTAATTATAATTTAACATCTCTTACTTATATTGGAAACAATCTAGCAACCAACCACATAGTTTACATCATGCTTTCATAATTAAGCATAACGACAATTACATTTCTCTCATTCTATTATATTTATAATTGTTTCCCCTCAAATCACCACATAAGTCCCATTTGTTTCTATGTTAACAATTAGCCTCCTTTATGTCATTTTATTCTATCACATGAATTGTAATAAAATAACTCTACAATCAACTGCATATCACTTATCATGCATGATTTTCAAAACATGACACCCAATTCTTATAATCTTCTCGTCCTAGCATGCTCCTAGTTGGTTCCCAAACCACGTATGATTCACAATGATTCATAATAAACGTAATAAGCGAACAAATAATTACAACGTTTAAAATAATGCAATAAACTGACTGATATCCCTTAAAGGGATTGCACTCCTTTTTTGGTGCCTCGGGATGAATTAGTTTCTCCCACCTAAATCAACACAATTCCTAATTAGCGTTCCTTAACTATTGTCATTTTCCATTAATTTTCTCTTTTTTCATTTTTTCTTTTCCTTTATTTCTTCCAAATCCACGTGACTGGTTACCGGTAACTCGCATAATCGAGTTATCAATAACCCAGTTCTCCCCTATCACTTTAAATCTGGTTACCGATAACTAAGATTCAAAGACAGGTTACCGGTAACCACCTAATCAGTTTATCGATAACTGGGACCTCTGGATTTTGCTCCACGAAGCTTGGTTGACATGTTACCGATAACCAAGAAGGTTGGGTTACCAATAATGCAAGCTTCTGGGTTTTATGAGTTTCATTTTTTAGGCATGTTGTTACCGATAACCTGTTCACTTTGGTTACCGACAACGCAAGTTTTTTTTGGGTTTGGGGGTTTTCTTTGTGATGACTATCTTCTTCACCCCAAACCTAATACCCAGACACCAACACCGCACACACACCTACACAACATACAAACATATAATCGCACACCCACACCCACAATCTTACACAACATACACACAATTGCACATACCTGCACACACAATCGCATGCAGCCACCGCAAGCTCGCATCATCACAACCGAGCACCGCCAACCACAATGCTGCTACAACACAATCCCGCACACCAACATAGCACGCACCAACACAACACCTCTTCTCTCTCTCTCGTAGTGCGATCTCTCTCTCTCTCTTCCTGATTGATGGGGACTCTCTCTCTCTCTCTCTCTCTCTCGAATTGATTTTAGAGTTTGGTTGGATTGGATTTTGCCCCAAATGGAATACATGTATCCCTTCTTTGCATAATTTTAGACCAACTATACTTTTTACCCCCAAATCTCTTACTCTTTCAATTTACTCCCTGTCTTTATATCTCATATAATTTTACCCTTTTACTTTCAAGATTTTTTATTTAAACTCGCACCATTTTATTTAATTTCCTCATATTTATTTATCAAATTCGAGATTTATTTATTTATAGAGACGAATGTCACATCTCCGGGGGACCTCCAACTTTCTTAGGCAAACTCCTCATATCAACCTTTTACCCCTCTGATCATACGTTGCCTGCAGGACGGGTTCTTCCTCTTCCTAGCCCACTAGATCTAAAGAGGTGTTGCAGACGTATGACCTTGGGTTCCGTCATCTCTGCCTTTCCAGGAACTGAGTGCATCTTCGACATTTATATGTTTCTGGACTCTCAACATTAGCTCAGTCATATCTTGAGAATGATGATGAGTTAAGTTAAACAAAAGTGTACCTGACCACCGCCCAGTTATATAAGCTGCCATTGCCATCTTATCGTTCACACTTTCTATCTGCATTGTCTCCTGAGTAAAACGTGTAGTATAATCTCGTAATAACTTACCTTTCTTTTGCCCAACTATTAAAAGTTATGTGTCATGCTTGTAGTAATGCTGACCAGCAATAAAATGACTCACAAACCTCTGACTGAGCTCCTTGAAGCTATTGATGCCACCCCATTTCAATTTATTAAACCACATCCGAGCACTCCCCTTTAGAGTGACAAGGAATGCTCTATACATCTTCGTTCGGTACAACCTACAACATTATCAAATTCTTATAAGTCTCCAAATGATCTAATGGGTCCATGGTATCATTGAATGACTCAAGAGTTGGCATTTTAAACTTTGAGGATAGTAGAACATTAAGGACATGCATAGAGAATGGGGAATCCGTAGTCTGAACCAACCCCTCGACTGTAGCCAGAGTTTTGGCATGTATGCGCTTTTTGATCCCTTCAATCTGGGCTTGTATCGTGTCTAAAAGATCTTCGTCTTGTCTTTCCAGCAGTGGTTTGGCCCCCCTTGTTGACCTTCTTGCTTGAGGGTCTTGATTGTTCTGGGACTGATTCTAATTGCGTTCTCCTCTTCGATCTTCATTCTCCTTCACCCTTTCATTATTGCCTTCCTGCTCTCATACGGGATAGTACTTGATTTTCTCTAGATAGGTTCTATTGTGCCATCAACTCCTGATTCTCTTGTCGAACTGCTTCAAGGTTTTTTTATGAGCAGTTCAATCTGATGCTGCATAGCGAGGAACATATCTAGGGTGACGGTAAGGGGATCGTGGTAATTCCTCCCTTTCATAGATCGAGTATTGACCATTCAAAAATTATTCACAAATAATTAGAAAGTCGATTCCCACAGACGGTGCCAATTGATGACGCGATTTCTGTGTCCTCCTCGCTCATAGGCCTGCAAAATAGATGTTCACACCGGTGGGGTGCCTATGTCATGACCCATCCTGGAAGATGACATAATTGGTCGCCCGGCTATGGAATCGTGACTGAAACAAGCAACAAGGTAACCCAAAGGTTTAAATAAATCATCTCTTATAACAACTAGTTAATACAACATAAGTACTAAATGAAATTTCTATAATCAAACCTCAATGAAATGACAAAAGTACCACAAGACGAACCACAAGGTCTATCCAAACTCCACCAATACAACCATAGTCTCACAACTACCAAAAGTAAGAAAATTCTCAAGCTAATTGACAATAACTGATTCATAAGTAAATAAAAGTAAATCTCCATAAAGAGTGACATCCTTCAACTCTCTCTAAACATATCGCATGACGGCTTAGCTTGGAGTGAAACCCGCTAATTATCCTGACCTGGATATAGATTGCCAAAACAAACAACAGCAAAAGATATCCAGGAGTGTCAGATACAACAGTTGATATATGCAAATTGACATATAACAAAAATCAAATAATCACATAAACCAAAGGGGTTGTGTCTCTCCCCAATCATCAAGTACAACAATCATAATGCATCATATAATTATGCAAGTCTTTAACATTTTATGCAATTTCGTACCCAAAGTACATCTTTCGTTAATTTATTGACATGTCAATTTATCTTCCCCTGATCTCAATCTCATTAAGCAAGGATGTCACATTTGCTAAGGGCGAACCAATCAAGCCCTAATCCATACTCGCCCTAACATCTTATCAAAAGCATGCCCCTAGGATTATTTCAATATCACCCATATTCTCGGTCTAACAGTTTATCAAAGCATGCCTGAGGTATTTCACATCTTTCTTCTTTAATTTACATTGCCCTACTCATCCTAACAGCTTATCAAAGTATGCCCCGGGGTTATTCCACTTTACATTGTTTACTATTTTTAAGGTACTTTCCATTCTTCCATCATATCCATATGATAACAATGCAATAATAACACACTTACCCCCCCCGGGTGTAGCCCAGCTGGGTTAAGCACATGGCTGGGGATAATCTTGTCTCGCTTGGTTGTGGGTTTGACTCCTCCTGGATACGAAGTACCAAGAATGATCGCCTACTAGAGTGTACAGATGAACCATGCATCGGAGCCAGTTGGGCGACTCGCGATTTACCTCTCACACAATGCTCCAGGGGTGGGGTGGGCGCTCAATGGTGGCGTACATCATTTTTTTAATAATAACACACTTTCTCTAACATGCTTTGCATGATTGCTACAACAAGCTAAATCATATAAACTTGGATCATGCCTTCAAACATAGCACACAACTATCACAACAAAGCATGCATCGATATCAAAAAACATAAATCATGCATTCTTGCTCTCACGAATATTTACAAGTCTAACACTTAATCATGCATCATCATACAACCTCAATATCCAATATACATGTCTTCACATATAAAATTGTAAATCCAACACATAAGAATCATGTGAACATAACCACATAAGTCAAAGAACATATATTGAAAGACATCTACACACTCACCCGAATGTGCGAAATTCGCCAAATGAGATTTATTTTGCCGCCGTAGATGTTCCCGGCTCCTCACCTGTTCCGATATCACTAAGTTAGAGTGATATACTTCATAATTTTCCAAGTATTATTTAATAACTTAAAACACTTGTTTCTAACTCATTAGAACCTCTTTAAGACCCCAAAGACTTCCCATAGATTCCTCAAACCAACCCAAACAAGACCCAAAACCATGCCACAACCAAACTAAACAATCCCAGACACCCTCGTCCAGACGAGCCAACCCTTCGTCCGGATGATCATCACCTTTGTCCGAATGACCAAAGTCTTGGTCCGAACGATACCTCCCAATTTCAAAACTCCAAACTCATTGGTTACCCATCCAGACGGGCCCATCCCGTCATCCGAACGACCGACTCAGAAAATCTGATGTTTGGGCAGTTTTAGAACACTACCTCTGCCAACTCCAATTTTCCTTGATCAAACCTCTAAAACATTTAAAATTAAATATCCTCAAGTGTTACAAACATCACCACTACTAACATTCTCGAATCTAGGAAGCAAAAACCAATTAGAACACCCTTGATTCAAGGTTTTAAGACTAGATCTAAGAATTTTCTACAAAAATGAAATTAACAATAATCCATAAATCTAACACTAATCAGTGATGAAATTCAAAAATGAAATAGATAAGGATGATCTTACTTGTGTTAGGAACGAATTTGATGAAGGGAATTATTTTTAAATATCACCTAAAAGTCTTCCTTAAGCCAATCTCTCTCTAGCCTCCTCTACCTTTCTCCCAAGCACACAAATCACAAGCATAATGTGATTAGGGTAAATCCTCTTAACCTTAATCAGCCAATCAAAATGGTAAATCCCCAAAATTGAAACCCGAAAACCCCGAAAATTGAAACATAGCCAGCACAACCAAGGCTATGATACACACAATCTGGAAATGAACCACACACACATAACGCACGCTTAGAATGCACACATACATAATGCACGCTTAGAATACACACACACGCCCAAAATCATCCTCAAGTAACTGCAAACTATCATATTCTGGTTAAGAAACAGTACAAAGCTCAATGCAACAACTTGAAATTTGCATAGTGGAATAAAAAACACACACACAAACAAAAGAGCATTACAGATCGAAACTAAAAAATTAAACACACATCACACAAACCAAAATCGCACGCGCACACACGGATCACACAATCCAAAATCACACGTGCATATATAGATTGTTCACACAAACAGAAATCGAATCACACGTGCATATACAGATTGCTCACAAAAACAGAAATCTAACATCGAAACCAAAATCGAACACACACGATACCAACAAAACATATATCGCACACACAAATGGAAATCGAACACCAAAATATAGATATATAAAGAGATCGAACACAAAAGTGTACACATGGAGAGATCATCATACATAGCGAAAACCAGAAATCGAAACTGTGTTGAGCAAAAAACGAAACACCAACCCTGATCGGGAAACCAAAGAAAATGTGATACACGCAATACAGAGCGAGAGCGACAAAGAGCTCCTATGAATTCCACATCGGTCTACATCAGTTGATCATCTACGTCAGTTGATCGTCCGTATCGGTTGCTCGCCTGCGTCGAAACTTTGTTTAGCAAAAAACAAAACATCAACCAGAACGAAAAACCAAAACAGAAAATGCGATACAAAGCGATACATGCAATACAGAGCGATACAGAGCGATATAGAGCGTGAGAGAGAGAGAAAGAGACAAAGAGCTCCTATGAATTCCACATCGACCGTTTGCATCAGTCGGTCGCCGCATCCGTTGCTCGCCTGTGCCGGTCGATTGCATGCGTCGCTCGATCGGTCGGTGAGGGGAGAGGGTGGGGAGAGGGGCTGTCAGAAACCTCCCCAAACCATTCGAGCTCGAGAGAGAGAGAGAGAGACGGTGGGGGGCTGCGTATTAGGTCTCGAAGGGAGTGGCAGTAGGAAGGAGAGACGAATTAGGTATCAGGGGAGGTGAGAGAGAGACCTCAGACTGAGAGAATCAATCCGTATGAAAAGGTATCGGCGGATTAGGGCTGCATGGAATGTCTTTCGGGAGGGTGGGTGGGGGGCAATCTGTGTGAAAAGGTAAGAATCAATCTTAGTCTTCCATCTCAGAACGGATCCAACGGTTTAAAATATAAGCCAAAATATGTGTTCTCCACAACGTTGTATTTTATATAATAGAATATTGAATGTGCCCGTGCCTGAAGGCACATCACATTACGTGTTAATGTTAATCAAAACATAAAAAATCAATCCTGATTATACTAAGAGTTATGTTTGTGCTCGTGCTTTATAGGTTTGTACACAATCAAATATGTACTAAGAGTATGCGTGAGATTTCTTTGTGCTGGTGACCCTTTTTTATGCGTGAATTTTAAAAAATAAAACTAGGTGCATACCCCAGCTTTCACACTCTGTGCACACCTTGCACAAGTAGGCCTCACACGCGTATCATATTCAAAATATATTTTGGCAG
>NMUG010009162.1:0-11373 GCA_002855965.1 Monotropa hypopitys
TTTGCCTACCCAGTGTCTCTGTTGTGCGGATTAGGTTGGCCCTATGCAGCCGTGGTAGCCGGATCTTAGCTCTAAGGAACCGGATCCGGCACTAAGGTCGGACCTCGCTCCGGACCATCCGTGCTCGTAGGTATCGCTGGTCTCGCAGCCCTTCATAAGGTTCTAATATAGTCCGACGACCCCCTCTGGTAGGGCGCTCCGACACTTTGGGTGGTCGAACACATGTTGAACTCTCCGACTACTATACCGATCGGCAGAGTGCCAAGCACCAGTCTTGTGCTAAACTACCACTCCCGGCCAATCGGCCCCTAGCGGAAGACGCATCTTTACGGCAGAAAGGCCCGGTACGGAGTGCCACAACCGCCTGCCTTCTTCTCCCCCCATCCGTACGGTTAACCCGGCCCATTGGCCGCACCGGCCTGCATTGGCCAAACACGTGCACCATTCGGGTCAAATACCACATGGGGGAGCCCATAACGTGCGGCCCACATACCAAATCTTACCCTAAAGAGCACATATCCCTATAAACACCCCATTTGGGTACTGTTCATGGAATCTGCTCCCCGATTACATAGCGTCCAGCCTCGCTTTAATCTTCCGTCTCCTTTCTTTAAAAAAGAGACTAACTTAAGCTTCGGAGGCCCCGTCGGTCACAACCGATCGGCGGGCAATAACCCTTGTTTTGCAGGAGCCCAACAGGTGGACCCCTCTTTTGTCTGTGCAGGGACCCGCATAATCGGTCGGCCCCAACAATGACTGCCATGACACGGATCACTACTGCCGACTCAACCTTCAGAAGTCCGGGCGTCAGGAAGGTAAACCTTGAAGTTTCAGCCCCCACAATTGGCGTTCACAGTGGGACCGAAGATTCAAACCTTTGGTGGTATTCCTAGCTTTTCCCAGCTTTCCTGACTTATGGGGACCGAACACCCGAACTTAATAGTCAATACCGATCTCACTACATTTCCTCCACCTCCGGCCGCTGTCCCCCACCAGTCTATGGGAATATTTGATCCGGCTATTGGCCTCACCTTAGCCGGACCCAGTTCTGATGTGACGGTCATCATGGATAGAATGATGAGAGAGAAGAATGCAGAGATGGCCCTCATGAAGGAGCAGGTTGCCAAGCTTAGCTATCCGCCCCCCCGAGCGACATTCGTTACATCAAAATATGAGAAAGAAGCTGCCACAGACCATGGAAGGAGAAGGTTGGGGCTGATCCTCCTCGCCCAACGGATAAGGAGCACTTGGAGGACTTTGAGTTACAGGAGATTGGGGAAACCACTCCGAGCGCCCAGACATTGGCTACGTCGGACGGAGCGTTATACGCATACGATCACGGAATCTTTGTCCCCGTCAAACCGAAAATGCATGACCGGGCCCCTCAAAGCCCGGAGAGAGAGAGCGTCGGCAAAGGCACATGCATCACACTTCCCTCTCACCTCGCAGAGACGACAGAGCCGAGCGCCGCCGGCACAGAAGGAGCCGGACCCCGGATGCGCCTCCGACTAATACCCTCTGGGATATGGATTCGAGGCTTGGGCAGCTCAGCGCCACCCTATATTCAAGGACGATTGAGTCAGCGACTATCCAGGCCGGATTCCACCTTCCCAAATTTGCCAGGTATGAACCCAAAACTAATGCTTATACTCATCTTATTTACTTCTGATAGGTCATGTCCCTCTACACCACCGACGAGGCAGTTATGTGTAAAGTTTTCCCTACGAGTCTGGGAACCCAAGGCTCCCTCTGGTTCAGCAAACTTCCAAAAAGATCCGTCCGGAGTTTTAGGGATCTTGAACGGGCATTCCCATCCCGCTTTGTAACGAGCACCTCCCAGAAGAAAGATGTTAGTACCTTGATCAGCCTCCGGAAGCGACATGAGGAGTCGCTCTGGCAATATGCCGACCGCTATTGGGAATTGTACAATGAGATCCAGGACTGTGACCATAACATTGCGACCACCTCCTTCAAAATCGGGCTTGAAACCGACAGCCTTATCTTCCGGGAGCTCATGATCCACCCCCAGATGATATGGAGGATCTCATGCAGAAGGTGGATATGTATTGTCAACTTGAAAATCTTTTGGCCGATAGCTCATCCCACCGATCCTCCGGTAGACCGAGTCAGCCTCCGGTCCCAGCTCCTCGCCGGCAGATAAACGTAGTGAAAATGGGTGAAATTCGAGCACCAAGACCGGAGGACTACGTGGCTGAAGTAACCATTTTCTCAGAGCCTACATACATGGTCCTCAAGCACATCAAGGGCATGCCGTTTGACAGGCGTCCGGATCAGAAAATGGGAACGGAGGACAACTATGCCGGACGCGCATTCTGTACCTACCACAGGGAAAAAGGGCATTACACTAACTCCTGCCAGCCGTTCAAAGCCTATATGGAGCTTCTGGTCCGACAGGGTCACCTCGATCGGTGGATCGACAGGGTGAAGACTCAGGATCTGGCTACGCAAGCAAGACCACCTGCTGCAATTAAGGAGAACATTTGTCACACTCCGTAAATTTTATTTCATTTTAAATATTTTTAGTATTATATCGAATAAAATCATGTCTTAGTCATTCGTTAAAACGTTAGATCGTTTAGTATCAATTCGCTTAATTTGATTGTGGGAAGTGCTTAGAATGTTATAGATGGTGTGGTATGATCTAGGGACGTTGTTTTGGCTTGTCGAAGGTTGAGGAAGTGTTCGTGGTTGCGTGGACGAGGCTTGGTATCATTTCAGCAACATTCGGGACCTTTAGCAGGTTCCCCATCCGGACGGGGAAGGGGTTCCTTCCGGACGACCGAACATAGAGGTGAGGGATGTGCTCCAGGAGGTCTGGTCCGGACGAGGATGAGTCTCGTCCGGAAGAAGTTGGGTGCTCATCCGGACGACGGGTTTACCGTCCGGACGGGGGTCGTCGAGCCAAATGTTTTAAGTTGCGGGTTTTGGTCATTTTGGACCTAGGGTTACCCTATTTCTTCCAAAAACATAGCAGCCTCTCTATCTTCTCTCCTAAACCCTCTCAAACCTCTATCTTCTCTCTAAGTTCTCAAGGATTCAAGACATCTTCTTGGGTTTTGGTCTTCACAAAGCTTGAAGAGCTTCTCAAGCTCTATCCGGTGGTGGGCTCGAATCTAGGCTGTGTGTGGAAGATCCTTGGTGGGTTGTAAGTCAAATCTTCTTGAGGTAGGGGATTCTAACCTTGCTTGTTCATATCCTTGTTATACATCTCAAAATCCTCTTGATTTTGTGTGAGTAAGGTTGATGTTTGTGTAGGGTCAAGTGTAGTTTGATTTGTTGTCTCAATCTTGTTAGGGGTAGTTGATTGACATGTATTTGGGTCCCTCATGGTCTAAATTTCACAAATTTGTAGTTATAATTGAAAAGCCCCAATTTATTTGAAAACATAGATTTTGATCAAGTATGGGAAATTGGGGAAAATACAATTGAGGCCTAAATACATGCAATTCGTGAAATATCGTTCACTATGATATGCGAGAACCTATGTGTAGTGTGGGAAATAGGCCTTTGGCCATTGCAAAATCTATGAATGAACAATTGTGGGAAATTGAGTTGGCTAAATTATTTGGGTAACTGGGTTACCTTGAGTGGCTAGTGCGAGCACTCATGACATTGCGCAATGGAGGGTTTTCTGGCCCTTCCCATCGAGTCGGGTAATACGAGAAAATTGTCGGTTAGCTTGTTGACGAGCGGCTAACACGGAATTAGCCGAAACTTACAAAATCTTGACGAATTCTATTAATTGGAACATTGTGGGGTAATAGAAATGGGAATGAACAATATATGGAAAATCTTGGAAAAACACCTATCTCTCACATGGAGTCACTCTTCAATATTACGCCTAACTTCTATGCATGTATCTTTCTTACTTTTCGTGTATTCAATCATATGAATTGCTTGTTTAGGATTTCCTACTAGGCGTGGCCTAACCCTCTCTTTTATAGGGAAGGAGCCGATGGCATAGCTTGATGGGGTTCAAGCATTTTTGGGATAAACATTGGAGCATTGGTCCTAGTCTTGGACTTGCACTTCATTTCTTTTGTGATTCATGTTTGTAAGGATAACACCTGGATTTGTACCTTTTAAATTAAACTCATGTGTGATGTGTGACATTGAAACTATGGAATGTTTGTGGGAATGGTGCAATCATCTCTTTGACTTTTATGCATATGCTCTTATATCTTTGTTTATGTTCCTTTCAAAAAAAATATGGTTTACATTTTAAGGGTGTTACAGTTGGTATCAGAGCAAAAGTTTGCGAAAACTTAGGACATTGGAAGAGGACAAATAGTTCTACATGGGTGCATCGGGTTTGGGTTAAAATTTGTATTGCATATAATTGCTTGTGTGTGCATGGTATGAAGTTGAGGCATAATATTGAATGTTGACTCGATGAGTTGTTTTAAAATCTTGGTATGAGTGTGAGGTGTGAAAGGTGTCGTTTCGTCTTAAATTCCAAGTAAGGTTGTGGGTTGAGTACTCTTGCGTCGAAGTCCTTGTTGGGTTTATCATTGTTTCTACGTCGCTTCTTGTACTCTACTTGTTCATTGTTGTGATTATCCAATTCCATCCTGATGATTGTCATTCTTCTTGTCTTGTAGAAAATGGCCAGGCGTCGCGTAGAAAATAGGGGCCGTGGACGCCGTGGAGTTGAAATTCCTGACGCGAGCAGTGAGGAAGTGAATGGGCAACAAAGGGAGTTTCCTGACGTGGTTCAGGCCGAAGGGGTTATCCCCGTAGGACTATCCAATGCTGGGCAGTTGATTCGTGAGATTGCTACGGCAGTGGTGGAGGCTAGTAGAGGTGTGGCAGCAACTAGGGATCAAGCCGAAATCATCTCTCAGATGCGCTTCGTGAGTTTCGCCGCATGGACCCTCCAAAGTTCAATGGCGAAGTGGATCCTATCGAGGCAAATCATTGGCTGACGGAGGTGAAAAAGATTTTTGAGATGTTGGAGATTGGCGACCACAAGATTCGGATTTCTCTTGCTTCCTTTCAACTCATTGGCGAGGCTAGTGAATGGTGGTATACTCTGGTGGATGGCAGGCGTGATGCTTTGCGAGTGCTTGGGGTTGCTAACCCTCAGGCCATTGTTGATCCTATTATTGGTATGTCTTGGACCGACTTCGAGTCTTCTTTCGAGAGTCAGTATTTCCCGGAGTCCTTTCGGGATAAGTTGCGCGAGCAGTTCGAGAAGTTAGAACAAGGGTCGATGTCGGTGAATCAGTATGCTACCAAATTTCAGTCGTTGTCGAGGTTTGCCCAGGATTGGGTGAATACTGAGGAGAAGAAATGCAAGCGGTTTGAGAAAGGCTTACATCCTTCTATCCAGCGTCTTGTGGTGGGTCATCGCATCTGGATTTATGCAGACTTGGTGGAGTGTGCCAGATTGATTGAATCAAATAACGAGCCGGTCAAGGAGGTGAAAGTTTGGGAGCCACGAAATCAGTATTCGGGTTCGAGCAATTCGTCAGGCAGTTTTAGCAAGAAGAGGTTCCGTGAACCATCCCGTTTCCAAAAGGGGCAGAGGCCACCAGCACCGTCGCATCGTAGGGGTATTTCTTATCGTACAGAGATTGTGTGTTATAAGTGCAACCAGTCAGGGCATCTTCGCGCAGATTGTCCTCAGGTGTCTTGCTTTGATTGTGGCCAACCAGGTCACATATCCAAGACATGTCCTGCCAATGGGAATGAGCGCAGTGAGGCGGGCTCAGTTCAGCAGCTCTTCCAGACTCAGCAGCAGCACCAGCAGTTCCAGCGAGCTCCTGCACCTTCCAATCAGGGGTCCAAGTTTGTGAGGAGAGGCCCATCTGGACCAGGGCAGTCTTTGGGTTAACGCAGTGGAGCAGGTCAGACGTAGATAACACAGGGTAGAGTCTAGTCCCGGCGATGGAGCAGCCAATTACTACAGAGGCACCAGAGACTTCTATTGTGCGCAGTATGATTCTTATTTATCATTCTTGGGCATCTGTTCTTATTGATTCGGGCGCGTCACATTCATTTTTGGCTTTCTCCTTTGCGTTAGCTTTGGGTTTGGAGTTGGAGGTGTTTGATCCTCCTCTTGTTGTTGAGTCACCAGTTGGAGGTCGTATTCCATTGAGTTATATTTGTCGTTAGTGTGAAATGACTATTGCAGACCGACGATTCGCGTTCGACTTTATTGTTCTTGATATGGCTGGTTTCGATCTCATATTGGGCATGTATTGGTTGTCTTCTCATCATGCTACTATCGACTGCTATCGTCGTCGAGTTCTCATTCGTGATACCGACGGAGAATATTTCTATTTCATGGGAGACCACCGAGAGTCTATTGTTTCATTTTTCCTTGATCCAAAGGAGTCTTTATCGATTCATTGTTTGCTTGCTAGCTTAGCGCTGGATGGTGACGTATCGGGTCGTGTTGAGTTGCCGTTAGTGGTTAGTGACTTTTCAGATGTCTTTCTTGAAGAGTTGCCAGGTTTACCTCCTAGTAGAGACGTCAAATTCTCTATTGATCTTCATCGAGGATCCACACCTATATCTGTTCCTCCGTATAGATTTGTGCCAGCCGAGTTGAGGGAGTTGAAGTCCCAGATAGAGGAGTTGTTTGAGTTAGGCTTTTTTCGTCCAAGTTCTTCTCCTTGAGGAGCACCTGTGTTGTTTGCGAAAAAGAAAGATGGAACTCTTCATTTGTGCATCAATTATAGGAAGCTAAACCGTATCACCGTTAAAAATTGTTATCCTATGCCGAGGATAGATGATCTTTTCGACTAGTTGCAAGGGTCGACTTGTTTTTCTAAGATCGACTTGAGGTCGGGCTACCACCAGCTTCGTATTCGTAAGGAGGATATTCCTAAGACCGCTTTCCATACCCGCTATGGTCACTTCGAGTTCGTGGTGATACCGTTTGGGCTAACCAATATGCCAGCTACATTCATGGATTTGATGAATCGCCTTTTCCGTCCTTATTTAGATCAGTTCATTGTGGTATTCATTGACGATATCTTGGTCTATTCAGCTACTTCTGAGGAGCACGGCGAGCATCTTCATATTGTCCTTGAGCTTTTGAGAGAGCACTAGCTTTACGCCAAGCTTAGTAAATGCGAGTTTTGATTGTCGGAGGTCAAATTCTTAGGTCATGTCGTGTCCCAAGAGCGAGTTTCAGTGGATCCAGCGAAGACTGATGCTATTGTCACTTGGACGAGGCCGACTAATGTATTCGAGGTTCGCAGTTTCTTGGGTCTTGCTGGTTACTACCATCAATTTGTTCTTGACTTTTCTCGCATCGTCGCTCCTATGACTCATTTGACACGAAAAGATATTCGTTTTGTTTGGGATGATGCTTGTGAGGTCACTTTTGAGGAGTTGAAGGACTGTTTGACTTCATCACCTATTCTAATTGTGTCGGAGAGAGGAGTGGGCTATTCTGTTTTTGTGACGCATCCTTAGAAAGGTTTGGGTTGTTTTCTTATGCAAGGTGGAAAAGTAGTCGCGTATGGTTCCAGGCAGCTGAAGACGCGTGAAAGAAATTATCCAACACACGATTTGGAGCTTGCCGCTATCATTTTTTCTTTGAAGAATTGGCGGAACTACTTGTACGGCGAAAAGTTCGAGGTCTTTTCGGATCACAAAAGTCTCAAGTACCTTTTTATGCAGAAAGAGCTCAATTTGAGGCAACGTCGATGGATGGAGCACCTTGAGGATTACGATTTCGAGCTTCAGTATTATCCGGGGAAAGCCAATGTTGTTGCGGATGCCTTGAGTCGTAGGTCTTGTCACCTAGCTCATTTGGCTATTCATGATTGGAAGAGCATTTTGAGGTTGGGAGATTTTGTGTTGCATGCCGAAGACATTGGAGGAGGTGCGACTTTGTATAACTTAACCGTTCATTCTGATTTATCGCGACATGTGATTGATGCGCAAGCCACTGATGAGGAGGCATTGAGAGCTCGTTCTAGATGTTTGGATGGTGAGGCTCCACTTGGTTGGGCCATATTCAAAGATGGTATTGTTCGTTTCAAAGGGAGACTTCTAGTGCTGACGCCGTGCCGACAGGAAATTCTTCATGCATTTCATCATTCGCCTTTTGCAGTGCATCCGGGTGACGACAAGATGTACCATTCCGTTCGTCGTCAGGTTTGGTGGCCAGGGATGAGGAAAGATATTGCTACGTTCGTGATGAGATGCTTGACTTGTCAACAGGTGAAGGCGGAGCACCAACGTCCAGCAGGTTTGTTACAGACGTTACCAGTTCTAGAGTGGAAATGGGATCATGTCACCATGGATTTCGTTTCGGGTTTGCCGAGATCGCAGGATGGGAAGGATGCCATTTGGGTTGTCGTCGACAGACTGACTAAATCTGCCCACTTTTTGCCGGTTTGTTTGTCGCAGTCCGTGGATTCTTTGAGCCTTTTGTACATTTGTGAGATCATTCGTCTCCATGGAGCACCGTTGTCTATAGTGTCCGATCGTGATCCTCGCTTCACATCTCGTTTTTGGAGGAGCTTGAAGAAAGTTTACGGTACCGATTTGCATTTCAGCACCGCTTTTCATCTGCAAACCGATGGGCAATCGGAGCGCACTATCCAGATCTTGGATGATATGCTACGGGCATGCGTGTTAGACTACCTTAGTAGTTGGTGGGAATGCTTACCGTTAGTCAAATTTGCGCACAACAACTGTTACCAATCTAGCATTGGTATGGCACCGTTCGAGGCTTTATATGGCCGACCATATCGATCGCCGGTTTGTTGGACCGAGATTGGAGATTCTGCAGTAATGGGACCGGAGAGTGTGCAATTAGTCACCGAGCAAGTGAAGAAGATTTGTCAGAAATTGTTAGCAGCTCAGAGTCGATACAAAAGCTACGTGGATAATCGTCGTCGTCCTTTGACTTTTGAGGCGGGTGATCATGTTTTCTTAAAGGTGTCGCCGCGCCGAGGGACATCTCGCTTTGGGAAGAAGGTGAAACTTGCGTCGCGTTTCATTGGTCCGTTCGATATCATTGAGAAAGTTGGGGAAGGTTCTTACCGTTTAGCGTTACCATATGTTCTTTCGAACATCCACGATGTTTTTCATGTTTCCATGCTTCGGAAATACGAGCCGGATCCTTCTCATGTCTTAGATTGGTCTACGTTAGCATTGGAAGCGGACATTTCGTATGAAGAGAAACCGTTACGCATTTTGGACACGCAAGAGAAGAATTTGCGGGGAAAGACGATCGTGTTAGTGAAAGTCCTTTGGAAGAACCATGGCTTGGAGGAAGCAACTTGGGAGAGACGTGACGAGATGATGGAGAAGCATCCTACTCTTTTCGAATGAGGTAATCGTTTTTCGTTCTTTTTATCGTGTTTCGTTTAGTAAATTTCGGGGACGAAATTTTTGTAAGGAGGGGAGTTTGTCACACTGTGTAAATTTTATTTCATTTTAAATATTTTTAGTATTATATCGAATAAAATCACGTCTTAGTCGTTCGTTAAAACGTTAGATTGTTTAGTATCGATTCGCTTAATTCGATTGTGGAAAGTGCTTAGAACGTTATAGATGGTGTGGTATAATCTAGGGACATTGTTTTGGCTTGTCGAAGGTTGAGGAAGTGTTCGTGGTTGCGTCGACAAGGCTTGGTATCATTTCAGCAACATTCGAAACCTTCAACAGGTTCCCCGTCCGGACGGGGAAGGGGTTCCTTCCGAACGACCGATCAGAGAGGTGAGGGATGTGCTCCAGGAGGTCTGGTCTGGACGAGGATGGGTCTAGTCCGGAAAAAGTTGGGTGCTCGTCCGGACGACGGGTTTCCCGTTCGGACAGGGGTCGTCGGGCCAAATGTTTTAAGTTGCGGGTTTTGGTTATTTTGGACCTAGGGTTGCCCCATTTCTTCCAAAAACGTAGCAGCTTCTCTATCTTCTCTCCTAAACCCTCTCAAACCTCTATCTTCTCTCTAAGTTCTCAAGGATTCAAGACATCTTCTTGGGTTTTGGTCTTCACAAAGCTTGAAGAGCTCCTCAAGCTCTATCCGGTGGTGGGCTCGAATCTAGGCCGTGTGTGGAAGATCCTTGGTGGGTTGTAAGTCAAATCTTCTTGAGGTGGGGGATTCTAACCTTGCTTGTTTATATCCTTGTTATACATCTCAAAATCCTCTTGATTTTGTGTAAGTAAGGTTGATGTTTGTGTAGGGTCAAGTGTAGTTTGATTTGTTGTTTCAATCTTGTTAGGGGTAGTTGATTGACATGTATTTGGGTCCCTCATGGTCTAAATTTCACAAATTTGTAGTTATAATTGAAAAGCCCCAATTTATTTGAAAACCTAGATTTTGATCAAGTATGGGAAATTTGGGAAAAATACAATTGAGACCTAAATACATGCAATTCGTGAAATATCGTTCACTATGATATGCGGGAACCTATGTGTAGTGTGGGAAATAGGCCTTTGGCCATTGCAAAATCCATGAATGAACAATTGTGGGAAATTGAGTTGGCTAAATTATTCGGGTAGCTGGGTTACCTTGAGTGGCTAGTGCGAGCACTCACGACATTGCGCAATGGAGGGTTTTCTGGCCCTTCCCGTCGAGTCGGGGAATACGAGGAAATTGTCGGTTAGCTTGTTGACGAGCGGCTAATGCGGAATTAGCCGAAACTCACAAAATCATGACGAATTCTATTAATTGGAACATTGTGGGGTGATGGAAATGAGAATGATCAATATATGGAAAATCTTGGAAAAATACCTATCTCTCACATGGAGTCACTCTTCAATATTACGCCTAACTTCTATGCATGTATCTTTCTTACTTTTCGTGTATTCAATCATATGATTTTCTTGTTTGGGATTTCCTACTAGGCGTAGCCTAACCCTCTCTTTTATAGCTTTACAGGGTTCAAGCATTTTTGGGATGAGCATTGGAGCATTGGTCCTAGTCTTGGACTTGCACTTCATTTCTTTTGTGGTTCATGTTTGTAAGGATAACACCCGGATTTGTACCTTTTAAATTAAACTCATGTGTGATGTGTGACATTGGAACTATGGAATGTTTGTGGGAATGGTGCAATCATCTCTTAGATTTTTATGCATATGCTCTTATATCTTTGTTTATGTTCCTTTAAAAAAATATGGTTTAAATTTCAAGGGTGTTACAACATTCCACTCATCCCATAGGGGATGGACTTAAATATAGAACACCTATAAAAGCACTCTTTTTATTGATCTATCAAATGAAAACTCTTTTACCACGTTAAATATTTGCTTTGGCTTACGAACAATGGCAGGTTTTTCAAAACTCTTCCCCTCCCACAAAATGGGATCACGTGAGGAAAGCTAGCTCCGGCAAAGAACCTTATCCCTCATTACGGGACCAAAACAGCAAGGGTCCGGTCACTC
>NMUG010009163.1:0-11371 GCA_002855965.1 Monotropa hypopitys
TTAATTTCATTTTAATTGTTTTTGTAATCGTAATTAGTTCATAATGAAGATTTTAGTATGTTCACTTGTTGTTGATTCTTGTTTTATGTCTACTTAGATCTCCTTTGGTTAGATCCAAAGGGGAGTAAATCATATGGATCAAGTTTGATTTAGTATTTCTTCTTTATTTCTTATATCACCATAAGTATCTTTGTATTTAAGATTAATATCCATAATTAGATTGTTAATGACTAAGGAATTTGATTGAATGTAGACAACTTAGGGTTGGCACATTCAATGCTTAGTCCAAAGCATTTCATCCTATGATTGAATATTTGATTTTTCCTCATTAGATTAGATATTCAGAATTGAGTTGTCATAGTTAGGGTTTTGATTGGTTGTAGGCATCCATAGATGGTACATCCAATGCTTAAACCTAATTCATGTCAAGTACAAGGATGAACTTCCTCGAATCATCTTTAGCTTATGTGTGAACAATTTGAATGTATTATGACTTGCATCATAATTATTCCACATGTGGAAATGCTTGATGATTCATGATTTCATATGATTGAAACCCTAAGGATCTAACCATTCTTAATTCATAGCTCTAGATTCTCTTAATTCTACTCACTAAATCTCAAAAACCAAAAGATCAATGTTAGCTAGGTTGAACAACTCTTCTTCTTTCTTGTTTGTTTTTAGATAGATTCAGAAGTTTACACTAAAACTCCTTATCCCTGTGGAAATCGACCTTGGACTTATCCAAGTATTATAATGCTTGATTTGTATTATTCCTATGCTTAGAAATATACAATCTTTAGATATATATAATTCAATCATTTGTCACAAGCAAGCAGTAATAACCGAGAAAATGACCCTCCAAATTGGAGGATCGCATTGATATGATGGCCTTCTTGGGGGCTGTAGCACGTGGTGAACCATCTCACCCCATTCCTAACATATTAAAGTCGCCCAAACTATAAAAATAAGTACTTGGAGTATAAGGTGGCTTGGTGGCGTATAAAAAAATGACCAACCACCCTACCACCACGGATGGCATTGGCTTTCAAGGCATTGACACAAGATATGAAATATGAAGCATGACTTGCAAGCAGTCGGTCAATGCCAAGAAAATCAATCTTTTCTAGGGAAATAATAGGAGGTGGCAGTAGGTAAGCACTAAAAATGATGGACACTTGTACAACCGGTGATGAAATCTTGAACCCAAATATGGACTCCCCAATAGGTGTCATGAAAATAGGTGCAAAAAAAGTACACTCGATGGCCTATTGGGAAATACTAGGCGTGTTGGGCTCAATGGCCAAGGTGCCAATAACATTCACACTCTCACCACGCCTAAAGTCCGCTCAAGCTCCTCATCACTTGAATCATAGTGATAACTCACTAATTTCTTTTTAGGAGGAGTGCCATTTTTTAAATCGGAGAGCGACCCCATCATGGCTTCGACCATTATGGTGGAATGAGAGATACCCACATCTGGATTTTCGAGGAAAGCAACCTCCTCGGAGATAAGACATGCCTCCTCCAAGGGGTGGGTGGGAAAGGCCGACTCAAAAATTGGGACATCAAAGTCCACTTGGCATACAAAGTTGAAGGTCGTGATATTATTGCAATTAGGAAGAAATTGTTGCAAGGTGTCCTCTAGAAAGGATGGGTGCGGTGGTTGGGGCTCAAAAATTTCTTCCGGAGGACAATGGTCATAAAATCCCATGGGTGGCTCCGAATAATAAGACTCCAGAGGAGCCACCACAATACTGTCGGGAGCATTATTTGTATTGCAACCTTGCAGAAATATTTGCAAGGCATTGTCCAAGATAATTGCATGAGAACTTTGGAGAAATACTGGCAAGGTATCCTCCAAAATAGCCATGGATGGTGGTTCGCATGAATATAGCTCCACTTGAGACCATTGTTCTGGGTATTGGTTGGTAGGCTCCAAATAGTAGAATTGTTGTGGAGCCATTGCATTCTGGTACGAGTATGAGAGGGGTGGTGGTTCATGGTAAGACTCGCATTCCCAATAAAAGTTAGAGTAGTCATGCCACTTTTGACAAGATGGATCCGGGAAAAGAGGGTAGGACTCCTACACTTGTTGATCCATGGCTTCCCAAGGGTAGTTACCGGAAGTCATGATCAACAATGTATATTTTTTTGTTTTTGGTTTTATATATAAAAAAGAAACAAGAAGAAACAAAGTAAAAGTGGATATATACGGCGAGGAAAAATAAAACATATAAACTAGAAAAAACTCAACTCAAACAACAAATCCTCGACAACGGCGCCAAAATGCTAACAGGCCTTTCCCACGGCATTAAATAAACGAAAAAGGCCTAATTAGACATTAATAATTTATAACACAAAAATACTACTCTAACTAGTAGAGCAGCAAGTCCGAGGTCAGTCCATAGGGAAATAACGGAGTTGAAGATAATTGCTTGGTATAGAAGTTTGATTTTGCAAGTAGAGGCAGTAGGTCACTAGCTTTTCTTTTTAAATATAAAACTTAAGAAAACTAAAGCATAAGAAGAAAAGAAGAAAACAAATTAAACTAAGAGGAATGACTATAGGGGTTCTAACACCTAGCCTATGTCATGCTAGACTACTCCAATTTCCCATAATAACACGAAGGATGGATCACGATATAGGACCTCCTACGGGATGTTTGACTATCAAGCATACGTCATGGGTCAAGAGATGGCACGGGAACTAGAATTCAGTTCTCTAGGCCAACTTACACTCATCAAGTGACATATCTCAAAGCACAGAGTGTACATGGCACAAACTGTTAAGAAGGTTAACGACCCTTGGTTGGACCCGAGGTGAGAACCACATACTCCTAACCCCTATGATACCTCAAGACTACAATTCTATATCAATTGGGTGGTTTCAATGGGAATTCTTCACTGAGTCATTTTATCGAACACCTAGCGGGACATTGCTACTAGCATGGATCGTGCCATTATTCATGTCGACGACTAATCAAATAGATTAAAACCGCTACACTTAGACACTAGATATGAACTTAATACACCCAGACCACATTAATTAAGCCCAAACATGGAGCAATCAATCACAAACTAAGACTTAGGGTGCTAGTCACCCCATGGCCAAACCAAGGAGATTCGCCCTCCATTACACTACTCACAATCACAAAAATGCCCAAAACACAAACAAAACAAAACATTGAAATGTAATTACGAATTTATTAAAACACAAGGGCATAAATTAAATATATAAATGAGTATAGGAGGATAAGACTTACATGGTTAATGATTTGCAAATCTTCCAAAACCCAAAGCTATGTCCTAAAAACTAGAGAGAAGGTAGAGAAGAAAAGGGGAGATAGAGAGAGAGTCTCTCCCCTCCTTAGAACCCTAAAAACTATACAAAACATACCTCCCACAAATTATACACATAATATATACCCCCTCACTCAAAAGGTCCAAAATACCCTTAATGAAGTTGAATTCTGTAGAAAACCCCAGGAGGGACCGGTCCTCGGAGGTATGGGGGACCGGTACCCAGGCCCTCAAAAGCCTACTGCCCAAAACTGGGCAAAATCTGAAAATAACCCCTGAGGTATGGGAGACTGGTCCCTTGCCTCAGCATCCATCAAATGTTGCTTTATTGCTCCGAGTCATTTCCAAGTGCTTCTGCAAGGTTCGGGAGGTCTCGGGGGCTTCCGGATGCATCCGGGGATCACCAAATAACCTACAAAACAAGAAAGAACTACAATACAAAGAAAATATAAATATGAACTAAATGTAAATAAATGAACAAAGAAGTAAAACAAAAAGGAAAAGAAATACACACAAAACTACAAAATAGTGCGTCTATCAAGACCTAGAGCTCTCTGAGCTCGGCTGAACACCCAACTGCTCGGGCAATTGGCCCCTGCCCATTATGAGCATTTCCAAAACCATTTCGACCAGTTAACTATCTGAAACACTTATTTCACGCACTGCCGATGCCCAACAAAGGATAAACGTTGATTGTCTGGCAAACTTGCTAGTCCGGTAGAATATATTATATGACATAGATGTGTTTGGTGCTCGGCACATACTATTAGTGAGTGGCTAGTAATCCCTCTGGCCTATTTTGCTAACCAGTGACCTTAGAGAGTCTGACCAATGAAGCCAGGAGCTGGTTGGCCAAAGCATAGTCCGGCATCTCAGCTCGGAATAAGCCTTAGTGGTCCGGCTAAGACTAAATAATGACCCTTTCATGATATGGATGACAGATTTGAGGTTGTGAATTACTAAGAAGGGAAATTCAAAGACAAAAATCTATACTAAATAGGTGAATCTCTACATGCATTAATTACTTGTACTTTTCGTACTTGCTCACTCTGTTTTGACAAAAATATTGTTACGGCTACTGATCCCAAATGCTATTATGTTGAAAATCTTGAAAAGAAAAAGAGAAGAGCATGTGAAACTCATTTTATGCATGGGCAAACAAATGATAAATGTTTTTATGACTTGTCGGCACGGACATGACATGACCACAAGATACAGTCATAAACAATTATGCCCGGTGATGGGGGAAGGATCTGATACCATGCAGACAGAGATTGACTATAAGGGTGGGACCATTTTCAGGTGGTCATTGGGTGATATTCTATTTATATGGGGTAGCTCTCCTATGTTCTGGTATCGTGGTTGGTTATAATTGATTGGATTGACTGTTGAGCAGTCCGATTATCATTGGCTGAATGCCATCGATATGCACTTGTTATAGGATCATGCATGAAAGATGCCAAAAAGTCCAATGCGGCCTGGAGGGCCAATGACTATACACTTCTGATGCTATTGAGTCACTGCTATTATAATTGTTGTACTGCTTTGTTTTGCAAGGAGATTGGTTATCCATGAAACTAGTAAATCTAGTATGTATTGTATTCACTATAGCTTAAAGCTTATGCGTTTTTATAAGACCCTTTCATGATTGAATGACCAGGCTTAGGAGCATGGTCTAGCAGATGTAGTTTCTGATGTACCCTTTTATTAGCCTTATTTGGCTCAATAAAAATTGTATCTCCTGCTATAATAAGATTGTGGGTAATAGAAGTGTACTCTCTGGGTATTTTTCATGCTTTCTGCTATTATTAAATTTAAATTTGTTTGATGAATCCCTGAACTTATTAAATAGGGCATTTTGTGAGTTTGATCGTTTGCTGGTCATAGCCCATTTGTGATTGAGTCGTGACAGAAGTGGTATCAAATCACGAGTTATTAGATTTCAAATGAAACTCAGAGTTAAGATCGAGGCACTCACTAGTTGCACCTAGAAAGCAAGAGCTTGAAAGCATGTTAACCTTGGAGATGAACCTGTCATGCTATTTGTATTCTAATATATATATATATATATATATGCACCTTAGTCATGTCTAGCAGTAGTTCTAGAAGTAGTGGATACTCCAGCGATGACTCTGAGGAACACCAAGAGGTGGTACCACACGAGATGGCTCTCGAAGAGGAGGAATAAGTAGAAGAAGTAGATGAAGATATCCGAGAGCAAGCTCTCTCTGACTCAGTAACTATAACTTCGGATGTCGTGGAACGGGTTGTGCTTCAATTCGAAGATGAGTCTGAACAACACATTTGGCCCATGATCAACTACCACTTGCGGATTTTGGAGCATGCTTGTGTTGTAGCTAGAGCATCGATCCAACATTAGGAATTCAATTACCTAATAGAAGGAGCCATGAATCGTGTCCTACATGGTAAAAATGGTGAGGTTAATCCCGAGAACAAAGAAATATCATAAGTAAAGGAAACCCCTATGGAATGGCAGAACCAAGGGTGGAACCTTAATTTTGAGGATTGATTGGTTGATGATCTAATCAATTTTGAGAGAGAGTTCGGCATTGATCGTGAGGAATGGGTATATCCTTTATACGATTGGCCTAGTGACTCCGATGAGGAGTAGTCTCTTTATGTACCCTCTAATTATCCGGAGTATTTTTTTATGTGACCAGACACACACTAGCTTAAATGTTTGCCTAAAACTTGATCTATCACGTCAATGAAAATACCTTGCCCCGAATCCTATTCTTTCTTAGCAGAATGGTTAACACACACTCGAACAGACAAGGAAGGGAACAAGGACGCGATGAGATAGCGGAATTACGCGACATGGTGAGAATATTGGCCGGAACCATCCAGACACAACATGAAATGATCCATCAGTACTTTCATCAACCTGGACTGGTGAACGAGCTGCCACCTGATAATGGGGGAGAAGCTCTTGTTGATCCAATTCAACAAGCCGCCAACTTGGCTGCTATAAAAGAATTCTTGAAACTAAAGCCTCCTACTTTTCAAGGGGGAATAGACCCAGTTAGGGCAAACGAATAGATTGCTGCATTGGAAAAGAACTTCTGATTGCTCAGATGTTCAGACCAGCAGAAGGTCGAAATTGGATCTTATCTATTTGAAGGAGAAGCCAATAGATAGTGGAGCCTGAAAAGTGCCATGGAACCATAGATGAGCTAGGGAAGATTCCTTGAAATATTCCAAGAGAAATTCATGCCCAAAGCAATGCAGACTGCTAAGAGGGTGGAGTTCAAACACCTTAAGAAATGAGGGATTACGACGGTGGACGCATACGAGACCAAGTTCACTAATTTTGCAGCCTACACACCAAACCTGGTGGATTCTAATGAGATAAAGGCACGACACTTTAAAGATGGATTAAAATTGGAGATTTGAAAGGTTGTGTGACCTCTTCAACTATCAACATACACAGATGTTTTAGATCGAGCAATCCTGATGGAATAAGATGTGGAAGACACAAAACGCTATCAAGAAAGGAAGCGGCAGAACCAGAAGCCTAGAAGGGCTGGTTCTCAGAAAAGGACAAATTTTGGAGGAGGAAGAGGAGACGACCGAAGAAGGATGGGTAACCCAGATGGAGGGAACAGAACGCCCATTGCATGCTATGGTTGTGGTCAAAAGGGCCACTATAAAAGAAACTATCACAAGCCGGCTACGGGAGCCAACACCGTACCAGTTTGAGCTCTCAAGAACAACCCTCGTGGAGATCAAAATCAAAGGCAAGGCAGAGCTTTTGCACTAGTTCCCAGAGATCTCAGAAATGATGAAGTCGTCGTGGCAGGTAGAATTCTTATTTGTGGAATTCCTACTTATGCCTTGTTTGATTCGGGTTCTACTCATTCATTTATCTCAAAATCATACTCCCAGAAAATTGATGAAATTCTCGAACCCTTAGAATATGATTTGCTTGTATCCCAACCTATGAGCAAAGGAGTCTTATGCTCATCTGTCTATAAGAATTGTGAAGTCTCCATGAATGGAGCATGCACGCTGTAACAGCCTGTCCCCACCTTGCATAATATTGTCCGCTTTATCCACCAAGTCCCAGTGGACTTCCCAGGGGGTCACCCATCCTTCGACTAATCCAAGATGAGCACGCTTAATTGGGATGTTCCAATGGGCTTTGACTCCCGCACGGCTTTAAAAGACCTTGTGTAAGGTAGGTTCATAATCTATTATTTATAACACACAACTTATATCCACCAAACGATATGGGACTTGTCCACTGACTCGGATCTCCCCTCTGGGACTCCAGTTGACACCTTAGACTGGAGTATCACAATCTCTCCCACTTGGACCACACGTCCTCGTGTAGGGTCAAGATTCTCCTCCAGTCCCACATTTCCGGTTGGTGCAGGCTCTGATACCATATGTAACATCCTAGCCCTACCCTGCATAATATTTTCCGCTTTTTCCGCCAAGTCCCAGTGGACTTCCCAGGGGTCACCCATCCTTGGACTAATCCAAGATGAGCATGCTTAACTGGGATATTCCAATGGGCTTTGACTCCCGCACGACTTTAAAAGACATTGTGCAAGGTAGGTTCATAATCTATTATTTATAGCACACACAACTTACATCCACCAAGCGATGTGACTCTGATCTCCCCTCCGGGACTTTAGTTAACACCTTAGACTGGAGTGTCACAATCTCTCCCACTTGGACCACACGTCCTCGTGTAGGGTCAAGATTCGCCTCTGGTCCCACATTTCCGGTTGGTGCAAGCTCTGATACCATATGTAACATCCCGCCCCCACCCTGCACAATATTGTCCGCTTTGGTCGCCAAGTCCCAATGGATTTCCTAGGGGGTCACCCATTCTTGGACTAATCCAAGATGAGCACGCTTAACTGGGATGTTCCAATGGGCTTTGACTCCTGCATGGCTTTAAAAGGCCTTGTGCAAGGAAGGTTCATAATCTATTATTTATAGCATACACAACTTACATCCACCAAACGATGTGGGACTTGTCCATTGACCCAGATCTCCCCTCTGGGACTCCAGTTGACACCTTAGACTGGGGTGTCACACACGCAGATGGACTTAATCCCCCTAGTCATGACACACTTTGATGCCATCATTAGTATGGATTGGTTATCCCAATTCAAGGCCAAAATCGATTGTGCGAAAAAATGTGTGACCTTTCTAAGACTTGAAGAAGATGAGACCAAGATTAAGGGAAAAAGAGTTACTTCACCCCTTATTTCGTATCTATGGTGCACGCTCGATGACTCTTACAGAAGGGATGCCAATGATATCTTTATAGCATATCGTCTACAACGCAGAGTGAACACTCATTATTCGATATTCCGATGGTACGTGACTTCCATAAAGTATTTCCTGAAGTATTTCTCGGAATACCTGTTGATCGAGAGATAGAGTTCGGTATCGAGATTATTCTCGGAACTCAACCAACCTCCAAAGAACCATATCATATGGTACTTGCAGAATTGAAGGAACTGAAGGCACAACTACGAGAATTGGTTGATAAAGACTTTATCCGACCTAGTTCGTCGCCATTGGGAGCACCAGTGTTGCTTGTCAAAAAGAACAAAACTATACGGATGTGCATCGACTACCGAGAGCTAAACAAAGTCACCATCAAGAACAAGCATCCATTATCACGAATTGATGACCTATTTGATCAACTACAAGAAGCTCGAGTATTCTCCAAAATCGATCTTCGCTCGGAATATCATCAACTTAAAGTTAAGGCATAAGACGTGGAAAAGACAGCTTTCCGCACAAGATATGGGCACTTCGAGTTTCTAGTTGCCATTCGGCGTGACCAACGCACCTGCAGCATTCATGGATCGAATGAATTGAATTTTCACCAAATATCTCAATGATTTCGTGATCATGTTCATCGATGACATTCTCATCTACTCTCAAAATGAAGAACAACACACAACGCATCTATCCATTGTCTTGCAGATTTTAAAGCAGAGAAAGTTATATGCCAAATTCAGCAAATGTGACTTTTGGCTCACTAAAGTTTACTTCTTTGGGCACATCATAGACGAACGCAAAATTTCGCTAGATCCTCAGAAGATATGAGCAATTCAAGAATGACCAAGACCAACCTCAGTAATAGAAGTTCGTAGCTTTTTTGGACTCGCTCGCTATTATCGACGATTTATCAAGGACTGCTCGAAGATTGCAACCCCAATGATAGAGCTGACTAAGAAGGGAGAACCTTTCGATTGGATGGAAAGAAGTGATGAATGCTTCTAGAAACTAAAGAAATGACTCACGACTGCACCTGTACTCACACAGCCTCGGGAAGAAAGAAAATTTTGAAGTCTATAACGATGCTTCACTAAAGGGACTTGGATGTGTCCTGATGCAACGAGGACAAGTCATTGCTTATGCCTCTTGCCAGCTAAAGCCTCACGAAAAGAACTACCCAACTCATAACTTGGAGCTTACCGCGGTAATATTCGCCTTAAAGATATGGCACCACTATCTCTACGGAGTTACCTGTGACTTGTTCACCAATCATCAAAGCTTGAAGTACCTCTTCACCCAGAAGGAGATAAATCTTAGGCAATGAAGATGGCTAGAGCTAATAAAGGATTACGATCTCAATATCTAGTATCATCTTGGAAAAGCAAACACGGTTATTGATTCCTTAAGCAGGAAAGGGAAGAATGAGCTCGACTGTCTACAACATAGACATCTCAACTCCATCGTTGCAGAACCCTCCATTCTAGAAGAAATCAAGTCAGAACTGAAGGGCAACCCAAAACTAATGAAGATTGGCGAAAGTATTGGAAGTAACCCAGAAAGCGAGTTCACCATGAAAGACAGAATCCTCAAATTCCAGAATCGACTATGCATCCCCGAAAGCAAGGAAATCAAGTGAAATATCATGGATGATGGCCCCAATCAAAGTTTGCAATTCATCCAGGGCAGACAAAGATGTACCAAGATCTGAAGAAATCTTACTGGTAGATGAGAATAAAGCACGACATAGTTGATTACATCAGCCGTTACTTACAGTGCCAATAGATCAAAGCCATTCGTCACAAACCCGTCAGATTATTCTACCAATTCTAAGGTGAAATTGTAAAAACATTACTATAGACTATGCCATAGGGTTGCCTCATTCAAACAAAGGCAACAATGCGATATGGGTCATAGTAAATCGTTTGACCAAATCTGCACACTTTATCGCAATCAAGAATGCATATTCCATGAATCAGATAGCAACCACCTATCTATGTGAAATTGTTTGACTACACGGTATGCCATTATCTATCACATCAGATAGAGATCCACGATTCGTGTCAAGATTTTAGAAATTGCTACAGAAGGCAACGGGAACAATGCTAAATTTCAGCACAACTTTTCACCCCCTAAATGGACGGTCAATCAGAAAGGACTATTCAGACATTGGAAGACCTATTGCGAGCTTGCACACTAAATTTTCAAGGAGGCTGGGAGGAATATCTACCACAAGTAGAATTCTCCTATAACAATAGCCACCAAGCAAGCATAGGAATGGCACCATTTGAGGCACTATACGGAAGTAGATGCAGAACGCCATCATTATGGATAGAAGTTGGGAATGCAGAGCTAACCGAACCAGAAATCGTGCAGGAATCCACAGAAAAGATCAAAGTGATCCAGGAATGACTGAAAGCTGCCCAAGATCATCAGAAGAGTTACGCGAATACTCATCGAAGGGAGCTAGAATTCCAGGAGGGTGATAGAGTATTCCTGAAGGTGTCGCCAATGAAGGGTGTCATCGGATTTGGGAAACGAGGAAAGATAAATCCCCGATACATCGGTTCATTTGAAATTCTTGAGAGGATTGGTAAACTTGCTTATCGATTGGCCAGAATGCCGGAATTAGCCAACATACAAGATGTCTTTCACATATCCATACTTCAAAAATATGTAGCAGATCCAACGCATGTTCTAAATCAACTAACGATCGAGATTGAAAAGAATCTATCCTACGAGGAACGACCTGTGAAAATCCTAGATCGACAAGAGAAGAAGCTCCAGAATAAAGTCATTCCCTT
>NMUG010009164.1:0-11373 GCA_002855965.1 Monotropa hypopitys
CCAAATTTCGTTTAGAAATCAGGAAATAAATTTCATTTAGTATTTGACGATATATGTCTGTGTTAATCTGTTGCTATGATGCTTTGGCTCCATGTTGAAGAATGGGGCTCAATTCGATATACTGTATCGGGCCACCAAAGGTAACACATTTGAGTTGAATCACGTTTGGACATTCAAAATCCTGAAATTTGTAGGTAGAGTATGTTGATTTTACAGATTTAAGATGTGAACTCTTCAAATTAATATAAGACAGGAGGCTATAATTTGTTATTCAAATGGTATGTAATCTGCATTTCAAGTTTACCTGAATCTAAAGGATACCCAATGCCTGTATCGCCTCTTAGCCAGAAGTTGTATATAAAAGTTCTTGCATTTAACAAGATTGATGTCAGTTCAGACAATTTTATTTTAAAAAATGCTAGGTGTACATCAAATTTGTTTGGGCCCCATGAGGCCCCGAATGCAAAATTTGATCCTACAAATTTGAAATATTATTTTAAGTTATCCTTCAAAAATCAGCTCAATTTGATAATTTAAAAAATTACTTTAGTCGTTTGAATATTCATTAACAGTTAAACTTTGATGTAGCATGGTCCTTTTATCTTCCTGTTTTATACATAAAAAATTATATTGCTGTTTTTCCTTTGCAATGTCCCTTTAAAAACAACTATTTGTGTATCTCCTTTTTTGGTTAGCGGTTATATTTCTTATCTAATAATATAAACTAGAAGTTGGGCACACACATGTGTGTGCAGTGCAATGAAAGACAACTGCAAGGCAGTTTTTTTAACAAATGGGATGGAGATGTGGAGTAATTTGTGGGCACATGTTCATTTTTATTGTTATTGTAGGAATTTAGATTATTATGTAGGGTAATTTTGGAAAAATAAAAATTGACACCATGACAAAATATGTCAACACCAAATATATGCTCTTGTTTTATATATTAGAATAGATTACAATGGAGCTAGATACACTATACTATGACTCGCAAGGGACATGGCCGAGCAGACAACTCCAATTGGAAAACAGATTTGTAGCCTAGCCAAAATAGACTTTCAGCAAGCCAAGACCTGGACAGAATAAGGTTTGTATATCCCCTCCGTCCTACGCGTTATATTTCTGACCAAGCCAAAGAGGCATCATTGTTTTTGTATGGAAGTTACATCTGTTTAATTACTCCTGTACCAACTTATCTAGAATTTGATCCCAAAAGAAAATAATTATTTCGTGGAAATGCCCCAAGATTTGGTCTGTCTGAAGTGCCTTGACATTTTTTTATTTTTTTGGAAAGTGGTAGTGATTTTGCTGTCTTTTTATATAGGTCGAAGGTGTTCCAGAGGACTTTCCATTTAAACTTGAAGATAACCCCGGGCAACAGACATTATCAATGACCAGAAATTATCAGGAAGAAACAATCACCGTTGAAGTTCACATGCCGGACCTTGTTACTGGAGAGGACGACGACGATGATGACGCTACTGAGAAGAGTAATCAATCGAGTCTTCCACTTTTGGTTAAAGTTTCTAAGAAGAAGGGACCCTGTTTGGAGTTCAGTGTTACCGCTTTCCCTGATGAGATTTCAATAGACAGTTTATCAGTTAAGGATCCAGATAATTCTGAGGATCAAATTGCCTATGAGGGGCCTGACTTCTCGTGAGTATTTCAATCCGAAGCTTCTTTCTATGTTTTTCTAATAATGTTCTGGTATTTTGTTTTTAACTAACATGTAAATATTTACTTTTCCTTAATTCTTTTTGTTTTTTAGAGATTTGGATGAGAATCTGCAAAAGGCTTTCCACAAGTATTTAGAGATAAGAGGGATCAAGCCCAGCACAACCAATTTCTTGCACGAGTACATGATCAACAAAGACAGTAGAGAATACATGATTTGGCTGAAGAACCTGAAGGCATTCATCAAGGCTTAAATTTCAGCTTTTTGGTGGTGCAATTTTGGAACACCCTATTGCGTGAACTGAGTTTTTATTTGTCATCTGTTCTGAATTTTCATCAACAGCTAGTACTTATTATTGTATGCTCCGTATCATCCTTGTTACTCTCAGTTGTGTCATACGACGTTGTTAGAACCCTCGAACCCTGATTGCATTAAAGACTATGCGCGAGTCCTTCCGGAATTGGTTTTGATGACAGGATTCTTAGATGTAAGGTTTGACATTTGGCTTTCTCGTTGAAAAAGTTTGAGGTTATGTTTTTGATTTCCATATCTACGTCCTATATTGTGCTATAGTCATCTAATATACTTGGTTCTGATGGCGTGAATTTTCTTGGCCCAGAAAACATGAGCTTGATTTTGTTGCTAAGATGAGATGTTACCACCATTTAATCATCAAGAAAATGTGAAGTACAGTAACCAAACTGTTTTAAACGCTTCTAAAAAATGAGAACCAGAATCTAACTGTTCTACACAGTGAACCTTGCCAGGGCAGAACCGCAAGAATGGTCTTGTTCTGGTTTGGTTTTTGATTCTATCCCTTTCAACATGGCAATCTATCTACAAATTGTAAAATTCAAAAAACGTTATTCGTAGAAAGTGCAAATGTCGATTTCTATCCCTCTTGCTGAACTTGCCATCTCTTTTGAAGTTCCTACGGTAGATCATGGGGTGATAGTCGTTGAGCCTTCCGTCATTGCCGTTGAGGTTTTGAAGGAGGTAGACCGGTGGAAAATCCCATCTTTCCCTGGTGACATTGAGGTGTTTGGGACATCATCTCAGGCCCCTCCAAGATACTCTTGCAAACTATTCGTGCTGCAAGACTGGGACGACGGTTTGAATGAAGACATGACTGGCTAAAACTTTGTCGATATGTATGTGGTGTGCCCTAAAAGAGCGGCCACGTCTCCTAAGAAGGCTCTCTCTTCTTCTCTGTTTGCCCCTCTTGCTGCTGCTGCTAAAGTCGCACTGCTACCACCTATCTCCGTAATCCCTGTTAATTAGGTTCCACCTCCTCCTGCCCTTGTTCCTGGGCTGGTCGGTCCATCTCTTTGTGCTTGCATGAGGTCTAAGGAGACGGCGAATTCGTCCTAGGCACAAACCCTGGAGAGGCTAAGGAGGGGTGAGCTCTCCTAAGAAGTCACAAGGAAAACGGTTGAAGGGGCAACTGTTCAAGAGAAAGCTACTGGAGTCGATGATGCATTGTCTCTCGTCCTCATGAAAGAAGATGAGACCATGGTCAAGAAAATTGGTTGACTTCTGGATTTATCTACTGCCTTCGGGTTGTCCCGGGCCGTGATGCTTCCCAGGGATGTTGCGGATGAGCCCCAGACCAATTCGATGCCGCTGGCCGCAAAAATCTTCTTATACTCCTTGAAGGTGCTGAATCTTCTTACATATGTATTTTTATTAACTTCAATTTTCTTTGCTAATGCTAACCTATCCCCCCTTTCATTAATAGGTCGGGGCAGTGCACGACCGAGCATTCTGATAGGTACAACCGTCTCCAGCTTGACAACTCCCTAGAGGTGGATCATGCAAACAAGTTCATGGCTCTGTCCAAGAGGGTTGACGAAAAGCTCTTCCTTATAGCCAAGAGGTATGAGGATGTTTCTGCCGCACTCACTGTTGAAAGGGAGAAACCCCAGGAAATGGAAGCAAAACTGGTGGATGCCGAGAAGAAAAAACGTGTCACACTAGAAAAGCAGAAGAAAGATGTTCGGGCTGAGATGGAACAGAGGACCAAGATCTTTAAAGTCGAGAAGTCTGCCATGGCGGATAAATACAAGGTCAAGACTTAGGAGTTCGAGTATGGCTGTGCTGAGGTGCTGAAAGCAAAGGAAGCAGACACACAGACATATAACAAGGATTGCGAGGTAACTGCTGCGGACTCTACCACCCAATTTTATGAGCAGTTGCCTCAACTGAAGGACCTCATCTTCGCGGAGATGTGGCATGTCACCATGGATGCTTGTGGCGTGGCAGAGGATTCTCCTCTACGGAAGGAGGTTCCATTGCAAGCAAAGCCTCATTCGTGGAGCCAGTCCCACTCCCAGCCGAAGCGACATGCCCCGATGCTTCAAATGGGACTGCAACTACATCTGATCTCTCCCCCGAGCTCATGACCGATGTTGCTATCACCCAGTCTCCCAACAACCTGGTTGTTGCCGACACTCCTGTTGTTGGCGCTCAAGGCTCTGAGCAGCCAAAAGTTGACGTTTAGATAGAATTTTTCTGTTTCTTCTCTTATTTGTACTTGTCTTCTTTTTCTTTCATTGTTGGTTGTACGAATATCTTTACCTTTAATGCACTGTCTTTCTTTTGCTACCGGTTGTGCTGCACATTTACTTTTCCTGCCTTTTCTTTTCTTTTCTATACTTCAACTTTTTGGTGTCATTGGAACACTTGTTCCCCTAAGGACAGCTTTCCATGTTGAGCCGCACTGTGCCAACTGGATTTCCCATTCTGTTTTAAGCCTTGGCACATATTGGGGCTTCCCATTCCCCAAAGATGCCTTTTTCAGCTAAGGACATGCACGGTGGCCCTTGGGTTTCTCATCCACTTTAAGCTCTAGGGCATCTCGGGGCATCTGTCCCCTTTAGGATGGCTTCATCAGCTAAGGACCTCTGTGCGGTCCTTAGATTTCTCACCAATTTTAAGCTTTAGGTCATCTTGGGACATCTGTCCCCTTTAAGATGGCTTCATCGGCTAAGAACCTTTGTGTGGCTCTTGGGTTTCTCGTCAATTTTGAACATGTACCTTCTTGGGACTTCTCATCCTTTGTAAGATGACTTTTGGTTCGGGACTAGTGTGGCCCCTAGGCTTTCCGCCTAATTTCGAGATCAGTTTCTTGGGATTTCTGATCCCCTATAAGGTTTTGATCTCGGAAACAATGATCATGGGCCTTCTCAACTCATCCCAAGTATTCTTTACTTGGGACCATTGGCCCGACTGATTTCGAGATCAGTTCCTTGGGATTTCTGGTCCCCTATAAGGTTTTAATCTCGGGAACAATGATCCTGGGCCTTATCAACCCATTCCAAGTATTCTCTACTTGAGGCCATTGCCCCCAGTGCGGAAGTGGAGGCTTTCTGGGCGTTTGCTTCCTTACTCCTTGCTTGTTGCCAAACAGTCGAGAGTCTCGATCGAGAGAAAAAAGGGACTTTTATTGAGTAACATCTTGTTGATACAACATGACTAATTACAACTTTACTGATTTTTTTTAGATTTGAGACATTCCAGGTGCGCGGGATCTTGATTCCGTCCAGGTTTGTTAGTCTGTAAGCCCCTGGCCTGTCATCCCATTCACTTTGTAGGGCCCTTCCCAGTTTGGCCCAAGCTTTCCATCTGCGGGATCCTTTGTATTGCCAAGTACCTTCCTTAGGACCAAGTCACCAACTCCGAATTCCATTGGGTGAACTTTTCTGTTGTGAAATTTGGTAAGTTGTTCTTGATATGAGGCCAGCTTGACAAGTGTCATTTTTCTCTTCTCTTCGGACAGGTCTAATTGTATGGATAGAGAATTGTCATTGCCACATGCTCCACCAAGTCAGTGCGGATGGTGGGGATGTCAACCTCTAGTGGAATGATTGCTTCTGTACCGTAGGCTAGGGAGAAGGGTGTTTCACCGGTGAACCTCATGGGTGTTGTGCGGTAAGCCCAGAGGACTAGGGGTAGCTCATCAACCCATCTTCCCTTAGCTTTGTCCAACATTTTCTTGATGCCATCAAGGATTGTCTTGTTGGATGCCTCTGCTTGTCCGTTGCACTACGGGTAGCTGACGGAAACATAGAATTTCCTGATCTTGTATGTAGAACAGAAAGCTTTGAACTTGTTTTCGAATTGCGTGCAATTGTCCGACACGATGGCATACGGGATTCCAAATCTGGTGACGATGTTCTTCCAGACAAACTGCTCTGTGTTGTGCTCGGTGATCTTTGACAACGGCTCTGCTTCAATCCACTTGGTGAAGCAGTCTGTCCACACCAGTAGATACTTCTTCATTCTTTTTGCTTTCGGTATGGGTCCCACAATGTCCAGGCCCCACTGAGTAAAGGGCCATGGGCTCGTGAGAGGTGCTAAATCTGCTAAGGGAGCTTGAATGATGGGCGAATTTTTTTTGCTATTTCTCGCAATTTCTGACATAGACTTTGGCATCTTCTTGCATGTACGACCACCAATATCCCTGGGAGATGGCCTTATGTGCTATTGAACGTCCTCCGGTGTGACTATCACACACCCCCTCGTGGATTTCATAAAGAAATCGTTGAAGGAGGTTTGGGTGTACGCATCACAAGTACAGCCCTATGAAAGATTTCTTGTAAAGGATCTTGTCCGATGAGACCCAATACTTTGTAGACTTGATCTTTATCTTGTGCGCTTCCTTCTTGTCTGTGGGGAGTTCATCCTTTGTTAGGTAAGCGATAATTGGGTCCATCCAGCTCAGTCCTATATCCAACTCAAAGGTCTCTTCTGAGTCTTTTGTTTGGATGCTTGGCTGGGACAGAGAATCGGCGCTTACTGTGCGACGGAGCTCTGAAGATATGAATAAGGCAAGACAGGCCAAGGCATCCACATGTCTGTTTTGTCGAGAGCTGATTTGTACTATTTCGGTCTTCTTGAATTGTTGAAGAAGCTTCTTGGCTTCTACTGCATATGATGGCATCTTGTCATCCTTCATTGCATATTCTCTGGAGAGCTGGTTGACGACAAGCTGGCTATCGCAGTGAATGAGTAGATCCTCATCTCCACATCTTCTTGCACTTTTGAGCCCGACTATCAATGCCTTATACTCTGCCTCGTTGTTGGAGGCTTTGAAATTTAGGCGGACTGATTTGTTCTAAAGCCAATCTTTCTGGTGAGAACAGAACGATGCACATTCCTAATCCCTTGTTGCATGCTGATCCATCCACAAAGAGCCTTCACTACTCTGTTGTGTATGACTCATCAACATCTGGCAACGCGGAATGAATGAGAGTGGTCTGTCCATCTCCTGGCTACTGTTCAGGTGTTCGTGCAGATTCGTGTGAAAATTCTACCATGAAATCTGCAAGGACCTGACCCTTCACTGTTGTGCGGGGAACATACTTGATATCATACTCTCCAAGCTCAAGAGACCAAGTCGTTACCCTTCCCGATAGATCTGCCTTTCTCAGAACAGACCTAGGGGGATGGACGATTGGTACTTCAATAGTGTGAGCCAGAAAGTAGTGCTGAAGCTTCCTTGAAGTCATCACCAGTGCTAAGATCAGCTTTTCCAAAGAGAGATATCTGGTCTCAGCATCCAGCAATGTCTTGCTAACGTAGTAAACTGGTTTCTACTGCCCTTCTTCCTGGTGGATTAGTACGGCGCTGACCACATGCTCTGAAACTGCCAGGTAGTGTTGAAAATCAGAAACTAATGCTAATCTAATCTGATATTGATGATCAGATCTGATATGGGTGAATTCTGTGGAAGCTTTTATTCTTTGATCTAAACCTAATTCTGGTAAAGCAAAGATACTTTACCAGTGAAGTACAATCACACACAAGAGGCTCTCAAAACAATAAGATTGGAATCAACTTCACTCACGTTTATTGAATGAATCAAAGATACAAAAGTGTAAGTGGTGCCTCCTATTTATAGGAGTAATACACCGTCATAAGAAATGATACAATGCAACTCATCACCATAATGAAACACTATCATGAACCACAACTAACATCAATGATACATCAGTGATGTTGTTCCGGAAGATCAGGTCTAGGGAGATCCTCCTTAGGCTGGACTTGATACCTCAGCTTTGGCGTTGGCTGAGTTGTCAAGTTGAGGTGACTTGGCCAGAGTAATGCTAATGCTAATCTGATATTGATGATCAGATCTGATATGGATGAATTCTGTGGAAGCTTTTATTCTTTGATCTAAACCTAATTCTGGTAAAGCAAAGATGCTTTACCAGTGAAGTACAATCACACACAAGAGACTCTCAAAACAATAAGATTGGAATCAACTTCACTCATGTTTATTGAATGAATCAAAGATACAAAAGTGTAAGTGGTGCCTCCTATTTATAGGAGTAATACACCGTCATAAGAAATGATACAATGCAACTCATCACCATAATGAAACACTATCATGAACCACAGCTAACATCAATGATACATCAGTGCTGTTGTTCCGGAAGATCAGGTCTCTTGTTCCAGAATACCATGTGCTATTGACATAGGGAGATCCTCCTTAGGCTGGACTTGATACCTCAGCTTTGGCCTTGGCTGAGTTGTCAAGTTGAGGTGACTTGGCCAGAGTCATCTCTCTTATCAGGTAGGCTATCAAGACATCTCCTGGTTCTGGTGTAGAAATTAATGGTGGTACGATAAGATACTTCTCCATGTTTTAAAAGGCTTTCTCACAGTCAGCAGGTGGAAGAAAGGCCTGCACTTGTCTGACGAATGGCTGATAAAACGGTTGAGCACAGCAACCATCTCAATCAATCATTGTACCTCCTTAGTCCTTCTCGGACTTTGGAGGTTCTGCAATGCAACGATTTGATCGGGGTTGGCCTATATGCCCCTCCGAGTTATCAGATACCCAAGGAATTTGCCGGAACTTACGCCCCATGTACATTTGGATGCGTTCAACTTGAATTTGAACTCCCAGAGTATCTGGAAGGTGCAACAAAGGTCAATTAGGTGGTAGTCCGTCTCCTTCGACTTGACCACCATGTCGTCGATGTAGACCTCCATACGTTTTCCCAGCAAATCCTTGAACACGAGCGTTGCTAGTCTCAAATATGTTGACCCCGGCGTTGCGTAGACTGAAACACATAACTTTATAACAGTACAACCCCAATAGTGTGATAAAATATATTTTTCCTGATCGGGCTCATACATAGTGATCTGATGGTAGCCTCTATAGGCATCTAAGAAGCTCATTCACTTGTATCTCGCGATAGAATCTACCAATTGATCAATCTTGGGTATGGGGAAGTTGTCTTTGGGGCAACCCTTGTTAAGGCTTGTGAAGTCAAAACAGACCCTCCAGGTTCCGTTCTGCTTCTTGACGACCACTGTGTTGGAGAGCCACTCTGGATAGTAGACCTCCCTGATTACATTGGCCTAGATGAGTCGATCAACTTCTTCAAAGACCACTTCTGAATGTTGTACAGCTGAGCGTCTTCGTTTCTGTATAATTGGCTTGTAGCATGGGTCGACGTTCAGTCGGTGACATATTATACTTGGCTCTACACCGGGCATCTCCTGCGGGGTCCAAGTAAATACGTCGATGTGGTCCCGCAACACCCAGACCAACTCGGCAGCATCCGTCTCAGGGAGCTCCTCCCCGATCAGGAAATACCTCTCCTCATCAGTCTCGTGGGCGGGAACCTTTCTCAGATTCTCGACCATATGGGTGGAGGGGTTCACTCTGATATCCTCCAAGACAGGCTAGTCCAGCACTTCAATAGACTTTACTTGCTTGGCGTTGGGACTGGTCTTGATGGAAGCCATGAAGCAATTTCTCGCTGACTTCTGGTTTCCCTTGATGCTTTCGATACCATTAGGCCCTAGAAATTTGATAATTTGGTAGTAGGTGGATGGGATAGCCCCCATTCGGTGCATCCACGTACGCCCAATGATAGCATTGTAGGCTGATGGCACATCCACTACCAAAAACTATATGTTCGTGGTTACCCTCCCAGTCTGTACTGGGAGGGTGATGACTCTCAGGGGCCAAACGGGTTCTGTAATGAAGCTGATGTGTGGTATCCGCATCGATTTGAGGTCGGCTTGAGTGAGTCTCATCTTCTTGAATGCCTGGAAATACAGGATCTCAGTGGAACTGCCCTGGTCCACCAAGATTCTCTCTGTGTCGTACTGGTTTATGTTCAGAGTGATCACCAATGCGTCGTTGTGCGGGCAAGTTATCCCGTCCAGATCCTCTTCTGAGAATGAGATCTGGGCAGGCTTCTAGCTCTGTTCCCTCTAGTGCTTCTGTCCGAGCTGCTGCAGTGCGGCCTCAGCTCCCTCCCCCTTCTCGGGAAGAGTTTGCTGCGGTGCCTTCCTTTTTCTATTCCTCCTCTTCTCAACAATGTCTACCACATGGGTCCGGTGGGATCTGTGGGCGTTGTGGCCTGCTTCATGAAGGGTCTCCTCCTCCAGTTTGGCATGTTGTTCCACTCGCTCTATCAGTTCGAGGAACGTTTTTACTGAGTTCAGGGTTAAGGATTCCTTGAGTTTCTCACCAAAGGAAAGCCCAAGCCTGAACATCGACACAGCCTGCTTCTCGGTACAGTCCTCGACGTCATTGTAGGTGCACATATCGTCCGGAGTACACCCTAAGGGTCTCGTCAAATTATTTTTTCAATGACGTCAGAGAATCAAAGAGCTTTGGTGCAGCATGGCTGGTCATGAACCTATCCACAAACGTCCCGGCTAAATGTTCCCACCTGCAAATCGACCGTGATGCCAACTTGTGGTACCAATTGAGCGTTGTCCGGCCTAGACTGAATGCAAACATCCTGCAGTAAAGGCTCCCGACTCCTTCGTGCAAGATTAAGGTCTCTTGATAGTACTTCAGATGGGCCATCGGGTCTGTCCTCCCGTCGTACTTCTGGAAATTGGGAAGACTGAAACCCCTGGGAATCTGGTACCTGCTGATTACCCTGGAGAGTGGTGTGAAAGTGATCTGTTGGAGGGCTCGTTTTGTAGTCTCTTGGACCGTTCCCCGGCCCTTGAGATGCTCATTGAGCCATACTCTCATGTCTTCGATATTAGCAGGTACGGAGTTGTCCGGTTCTATATTGGCTGGTCTTTTTGCACATTCTTCCCACGCGGGAACCCTGGGACGAAGCTGACCCCTGAGATCTCGCACATGAGTTGTGGAGTGCTCCTGGCGCACATCCCTCGCGTGACTGTGGGTTCTGCTTTTGTGCTCAGTGGGCTGAGGGAGATCCTTGGCACTCTCCCGCCACTCCCGACAGTTGGGTGGATCTCTACTCTCTCTGTCTTGTGGCTAGATCCTCCCTTGGCGTTCCGGTGCCACCCTCTAATTTCCAAAAAGATGCAGGTGGATGTTGCGGTCGTGGATCGCCTAGGGAGCCACTGAATGTTGCCGTTGGTGGCCAACGAGCCTTTCCTTCTACTGAGGCTGTTTGGACAGCCTTGCCACTTCTATTTCCAGGCATTTGATCGCCTGATTCTGAGACCTGATAATCTTCGCCAGATCCTCGTCTCTGATCGGCCTGGACCTTGGTGGGGACTGAGAATACCGTGAACGAGACCGTCTGTGTCACTCCCCGGATTTTTAAGCCATATTTTTTTTTGAAATACATTACATTTGCAAATGGGGACACAAGCATGGATCATAATCATATAAAGGAAGTCCCAATACCAAACACATTTCATACTAAGCTTTCAAAATCCGAAGGTGAATGCGGAAAATATAA
>NMUG010009165.1:0-11373 GCA_002855965.1 Monotropa hypopitys
AGTGTTATAAAAGATGACAGACATAAAGTGTGATGATTAAATTATTAATAACACTTCAAAACTGTCATTGTTAGTGCTATAAAAGATGACAGACAAAAAGTGTCATGGTTGGATTATTTATTACACTTGAAAATTGTCATTGTTAAAAAAGATAACAATTTTACAATACTTTTGATAGCACATTAAAACTGTCATCTTTTGTTTTTCATGTCATTTTTTGTCTGTCATAATTTTTAATTATAGATGACAGTAAGAAACTGTCATAAAAAATATTGATTTTTAATGACACCTCTAAAGATGACAGTCGTAAAACTGTCATCTTTGACATTAGATGACAATTTTAAACTGTCATCTTTGTGCATTTTTGTAGTAGTGGGCCTAACCCCCGAGCACTTGCTGGAGCTGACCTTCCCGTGCTAAAGCCGGGTCGATGTAAGGCTGTCCTGGTCAGTCGGTCATTGTTATTTTCCTTCGGTTCCTACAATAGCCCCTCAACCTTTGCGTCGGTTGGCCGAGACAAGGTTGATAGATGGAGCCCTTCTGCATCGGCAGATTGTTCGATCGGCTGGCATGTGTTGGAAGACACTCCTCATCATTGCTCTGGATATTGACATGTACGGCGACACATGTCCGTGCTGGGTTGGGCTATACGTCGGTCGATTTGACGTTTAGCGCGCGCTGCTGTTGTTTCCGATAAAGCTGTCTTCGCGCATTAAATGGAATGCCACGCGTCAGCATGTGGTTGGCCTCCTTGTTGGCTGATCTGACATTTGGCGCACGCTGGTGCGAGCCCCGAGAGATCAACCGTCACTTCATTACGCAGGGGACACGTGGCCGCCCGTTGTTGGTCGGTGATGTAACTGACGCAACGTTTCACACAAGCCAGCGCGACTCCCGATACGTCGGTCCACTGCCTTCTATCTTCCCTCCCCTATAAATACTGGACTTCAGGAGGGAAGAAGGGTTTACCTTCTGAATTCTCTACCCGTCCCTGCGTTGATTCATCCAAAAGCCCATCGCCCTTTGCAGATTTCAGGCTCAAACCTCTTCAATCCACACAGGTGAGCTTCATGATCCCTTGTATTTGTTTTAAACCATTTCAATTTTTCACTTGGATCCCTTTTTGGACGATTCTTGAATCAGACTAGGAAGACTCGCAGTGGTTTCATGGTGGTGCACTGGTAGCACCGCCGCGTACCGGAGTGTTCATCCTCCTCTGTGATGTTCCACCGGTGTGGACTGTCCCTTGGGCTGGATGCCCAAGCACCTCCTGTTTTTCAAACTCTACTAACAGATCCGATATTACTGACGCAACTGATGGGATTTCTTGACTCTTTCTTAGATGGCTCCCAAGCGTTCGAACAAATTTCGGATCCGCCTGGCCTCCGGCACAGCGGTCAAAGTCTTTCGGGAGAAATACTACATGCCTGCCGACGTGCAGATATCCTTGGCCGCACAAGACAAATTGGAGTCCGGCCTGGAGCACATTCATATACCCATTTTGGCTGTCATAGAAGGAGGGGTCAGATTCCCCCTCCACCCCTTTCTATGACGCTTCTTTTGTGAGATGGAGCTGACACCGTCACAGGTGACGGTAAACACCTTCCGTATTCTGATGGGGTTGATCAAACTGAACGAGAGGTTGACTGAGCCTCTGACCTTTGAGGATATCTCTGGCCAATACTGCATTGGCTACAACAAAACGTCGGAGAAGTACTATCTAGGCCGATGACCGAAGCTTGAAAAAATCATCCTTGGCCTGCCGGACTCCGACAAATACTCCGGCGATTATATGGTGGTGTCCGACAACTTTGAGCCGTCGGATAATGAATATCCCATCCCCCACGTCGTCGGCGCATTAGGTACGCTGATCAGTTTTTTTTTTTGAACTTCATTTATCTTCTGCTGACGTGTTTACTTGTGCAGATTCGACCAAGGTGTCGTCGCTGAAGCTAGAAGCTGATCTTGACAGGGTCAAAAAGGCGTTGGAGGTTTCTGCCGACAGACGCTCGCCCCCACACTCTTGGACTATATTCCCTCGTACACCCATACCCTTGACGCTCGAGCTCACGGCGAGGGTTCTTCAACCGAAACAAGTCCGCCGGCAGAGGTACAAGAACCAGAAATGTCAAAGTACGGACGCAAACCCATTAACATGGCCGACAAAAAGAAGGGCTCTGTTACAGTGCTGAAGTTGTCGAAACAGGTTCATCAGAAAGTTGAAGCTACAGCTAAGGCGGCGCCGGCTGGGACAAAGCTGCCGACGGGGCCCACGGAACCCCAGACATCTTCTGCGACGGTGGTGACGGAGGTGGAAGCTGCAGCCAAGGCGGCACCGGCTGACCGAAAGAGGAAGGCTACAGAGGATCCTGCTCCTGCTACTACTACCGAGCATATAGCTCCGGCCGAGCCATGGGTCCCTGACCTCATTTTTGGTGATGTTCGGCCCACCTCTCACGACAGCGTGACAGAGTCTGCCAACGTGACGATGGCGCTGATGCAGGCATTCCATTTGCCGAAAGACATTGCGGCCCTGCCTAACAGCTTGAGAGCCTGCTTCCGAAGTTTGGCTATGTACCAGGGTCAGGTACGGGTTGCTTTTTTGTTGCTCTTTTACGTTGCCAGTGATTTATGTGTCGGTTCACTCTTTTCAGGTGATGACCCATATGGTTGGCTTGGAAGAAAGACTCTTCCGCTGCCTCAACACTTATTCCCTCAGCAGGACCAATTTTAACGAGGCGATCATGAAGATGACGTTGGCTCACGAGCATACAGCCGTGCTGGATGGTCGTCTGAAAGAAGCCGGCACTGCACTGGCCGGGAGGGCTGAAGAGGTGGACAAGCTGAAGGCCAATGATGAGAAGCTCTGGGACGACAATACACGTCTCTTGGCTGATATTGAGTCTATTAAGGCCCAGCATACTGCCGACCTGAAGGCTGCCAAGGAAGCTCACACTGTCGAACTGCTGGAATTGGAGAAGATCAACTACAACCTGGGCTATGATGAAGCCGAGCAGGTATACTCGGGTCAGGTTGAGAAGATTCGGGAAAGGGCGTTTAAGAAGGGCTAGGTCCTTGCTCTCCGGACTGCCGGCAACAAGGATGACCTGGCCGTCATGAACTCCATTCCTGAATCTTCTTCTCTTCTGACTCCGGGGTGTCTGACGGTGGAGGTGGATGAGGATGCAGTTGATCCGACGGCCGAGGCATGATGCTTTCACTTTTCTTCTTTTACTTTTTGTTTTATGGCCGACATGTGGCCTGATGTAACTTTTTGCTTGATGTAACTTTCTCTTTGAACTGGGTGCTTTTTATATGATTTCATGCTTCTTTTCCTTACTTTTGCTTCGGCGAATTTTCTTATAATTCCCGATTTTTACTTCCCTCCCTTTCTTAGGGGAGGATGCTGACTCTAGGGACTCTTCCCTTAGTTTAGCTCCGTCGGCAATACCACCGATGAGGTGCTCAATTTTGAGGATAATTGGCAACCGTATCGGCCATCCGGTATTTCTACCGAATGCCTACCTGATTTCGGCTCTTCCACCGACCCGTCGGCAATACCACCGATGGGGTGCTCAATTTTGAGGATAATTGGCAACCGTATTGGCCATCTGGTATTTCTACCGAACGTCTATCTGATTTCGGCTCTTCCACTGACCCATCGGCAATACCACCGACGGGGTGCTCAATTTTGAGGATAATTGGCAACCGTAGACAACGTTTGTTTGATCAACAGAAAATTTTAATTAAGGCACTTCGGCCATTCGTTACAATCAGTGATAGTATCTTCTTAAATTCGTGGTATTCCAGGGCCTGGGTATTGTCGTGCTGTCAATACCCTCAAGTATGTAAGCCCCTGTACCCACTTGATCAGTGATTCGATACAGCCCTTCCCAATTAGGGCCAAGTTTTCTATCAGAGCTCTTTTTCTTGTTGCCGACGACCTTCCGGAGGATTAGGTCATCCCTCTTGAACGTTCTAGGCCAAACCGATCGATTGAAGGATTTGGCCATTCCTTACTGATAAGCTGCTATCCGAATTCTGGCTGAATCCCTTCTTTCCTCGGCTAGGTCAAGGTCTTTTTCAATGGCTGAACTGTTGGCTTCTTCGTTGAAGGATTGAGTCCTGATGGGTGGAAGCCCGGACTCTAGTTGGATGATGGCTTTCATGCCAAAGGCCAGGGAGAAAGGGGTCTGGCCAGTAGATCTTCTAGGCGTTATTCGGTAGGCCCAGAGCACACTGTGCAATTCTTCGGCCCACCTTCCTTTAGCAGCTTCAAGTCTCTTTTTGATGTCATTGCCGACAGTTTTGTTTGAAGCGTCGGCCTGTCCGTTGCCCTGGGGGTAATGTGGCGTTGAGTTGGAGAATTTAATTCTGTGCTCGGCACAGAAATTGGTGAATAGATCTCCGACGAATTGAGTGCCGTTGTCCGACACAAAAGCATAGGGTACGCCGAAGCGAGAGACTATATTTTGCCAAGCGAATCTCTTTACGTCCTTATCTTCGATTGTGACCAGTGGTTCGGCCTCGACCCACTTGGAAAAGTAGTCGGTGTCCGTTATGAGAAATTTGAATCCCCTTGGTGTTGTCGACAGTTTTCCTACAATGTCCAAGCCCCATTGGACAAACGGCCAAGGGCTAGTCAGAGGGGTGAGCTCTTCGGCGGGCTGTCGGATGATAGGAGAGAACCTTTGACACGGATCACACTTCTTCACAAGCTGCTCGGCTTCCTCCATCATCTTCGGCCACCAGTAGCCCTGAGAGATTGCTCGGTGGGCCAATGATCTCCTCCCTGTGTAGGCTCGACAGCTGCCGGAGTGAAGTTCATGGAGAACCCCTTCGGTCAATGTGGGTGCACACAGAGAAGATACGGCCCGGAGAATAATTTCTTATAGAGTTTGATGTCCAGAGATAGCCAGTACCGAGTTGATTTGTGGATGATTTGATGAGCTATCTTTTTGTCCGTCGACAGAGCTCCATCCTTAAGGTATGCAACGATTGGATCGATCCAGCTCGGCCCCTGGTTGATGTAGAAGACATGTCCTTCTACTGGCGGTTTAATGCTTGGTCGGCTCAAACTCTGCACGCTTATTGTTCTGTGTTCCCTTGCTTCTGCTGCCGACACAACTCCTGCCAGTGCATCGACGTGTGCGTTCTGTTCTCTGCCGATCAGTTGGATGCAGATGTCTAGAAACCCTAATATCATGTCCCTGGCTCTTTCCATGTACTTTCCCATTCAGTCGTCCCGACATTCATACTCGCCGGTAACTTGGTTGATGACCAATTGGGAATCGCTGAAGATGGCCAGGCTATAAATCTTGAGCTCTTCGGCAGCGGCCAGTCCGGCAAGTAGGGCTTCGTATTCTGCCTCATTGTTGGAGGCACTAAAATTAAGCCGAAGGGAGTGTTCATGAATAAGGTCGTCAGGTGAGATGAGTACTACTCCAGCACCACTTCCACAGCTGTTTGAGGCTCCGTCTATGAATAATTTCCATGAATCTGCCATGGCCCCCTTCTGTGCCTCTGATATGCTCAGACCGTCGGCCTCCATCATCTGAACATTGGGAGATGGAGGGTCCGGCCTGGAAGAATACTCCGCAATGAAGTCAGCAAGGATCTGCCCCTTGATGACAGTCCTTGGATGGTACTTTACGTCAAAATGGCTAACTCTACAGCCCATTCAGTTATCCTTCCTGAGAGGTCGGCTCGGTGAAGGAGCGCCTGTAATGGGAACTCGGTCAAGACGATGATGGTGTGAGCCTGGAAGTAGAGTGCAAGCTTTCTGGAGGCAATAATTAATGCGAATGCAAGCTTCTCGAGAGGCAGATACCTTGTCTCAGCGCCGATTAAAGATTTGCTAGAAAAGTAGACCGGGAGTTTCTCCTGTCCCTTCTGTCATACCAATGCCGAGCTGACCGCATGCGGCATGACAACCAAGTAGAGATAGAGCTCCTCACCTTCCTTCGGTTTCGACAAAAGTGGTGCTGACGAGAGGTATGCTTTAAAATTGCCTAGCGCCTGCTTACATTCATCGGTACAGTCAAAGTGTCGGCGGCTGTTCTTTCTGAGAACTTCATAAAATGGTCAGCACTTATCTGAGGACTGACTTATGAATCGGTTGAGGGCTGCCGCCATACCGGCCAGCTTCTGGACTTCTTTCAAAGTCCTTGGATCTTCCAAACGTTGGATGGCCGTTATCTGTAGTGGGTCGGCCTCAATGCCCCGGCGTGTAACCAAGTATTCGAGGAATTTGCTGGAGCTAACGCCAAAGGCACACTTTAAAGCGTTGAGACGTAGCTGATGCTTCTTGAGGATGTTGAATACGTGCTGGAGGTCACTCATGTGGTGGTCCTCGATCTTGCTTTTGACCACCATGTCGTCGATGTAAGCTTCCACCGTATCTCCCAGCTCGGCACTGAACATTTTGGTTATCATCCATTAGTAAGTCGCTCCGGTATTTTTGAGACCAAACGGCATTACCCGATAACAGAATAGTCCACGAGGGGAGATGAAGGTTGTCTTCTCCTGATCCAGACCGAACATGGCTATCTGGTGGTAGCCCCGATAGGCATCCATGAAACTCATTCTTGGATGCCCTACCGTCGAGTCCACCAGTTGATCGATCCTCGGCACAGGGAAACTATCTTTTGGGCATCATTGATGTTTGTGTAATCGACACAGACCCTTCACTTGCCACTCTTCTTCTTAACGACCACCGTATTTGCCAGCCAAGTGGGATAGTGCACCTCCCTAATGGCTTCTGCTTCTTTCAGGCAGTCAACTTCTTCAATGACGGTGTTAGTATGAGATACGACCGATCTTCTAGGCTTCTAAACCACCAGCTTGTGGTCTGGCCGTACATTGAGGTGATGGCTAATAAAGGAGGGATCAATGCCCGACATCTAATATGGTGTCCAGGCAAATACCTCCAGGTTGTTCTTGAGCAAATCCACCATCTCTGTCCGCTCAACGTCGGTCAATGATGAGCCGATAAGAAAGAATCGTTCAGGATCATCGATGCTCAGAGGTATGGTCATAAGGTCTTCCACTGATTTGTCGGAAGCACTTGTACCGACGTCCTCGAGCATCGGCTGGTCCGGAACCTCCACCCAGTGAATTTGTTCGGGGGTTACCTTTCCTTTGACGGCAACGATGTAACATTTCTTGGCTACCGTTTGATCTCCTCGGAGCTCCTCCACTCCCTTGTTGCTGATGTACTTGATGACCTGGTGATAGGTTGAGGCTACCCCTTTGATACTGTGGACCCAGGTTCGGCCCAAGATGGCATTGTAGGGAGATGGGACATCTACCACTACGAATTCTATGTTTTTGGTGACCGAGCCGACCAATACCGGGAGCACCATCTTGCCAAGAGGCCAGACAGATGCTGCATTGAATCCGACAAGAGGTATGTCGGTTGGCTCGAGGTCTGCTTCTTTAAATCCCAACTTCTTGAAGAGGGGGTAATACATCACATCGGCAGAACTGCCGAGATCTACCAGGATTCTCCAAACATTGCATGGACCGATGCGGAGGGTCACGACCAAAGCGTCGTCGTGGGGGTGCTGCACCCTGTCAGAATCACTATCGGAGAAGGAGATAGAATATTTGGAGGTCATTCTGTGCTTCTTCGGCCCAGATTGGACTGTCATAACTTCTGATGCGGCCGTCTGCTTCAGTTCGGCACGTAGTTTGTCCTCTCGGCTGCGATCCACCATGCCATGGATTACGTTGATTGTTCTGATTTCCTCATTCGGCTCATCCTTCTCCGCTTCGGCCGCCGTCTTGGTGTTGTAAATGTATTCCTTCAAATGGCCAACAGTCACCATTTCCTCTAGGAAGTCTTTGAATGCTCGGCAGCTGGTTGTCAGATGCCCCTTTTCTCTGTGGTAGGAGCATTTGAATCTGTTGTTATGTTTCCTTGGAGATCCCATCCGACGCTCCGGCCATCGAAACCAAGGCTCCTTCTCAATCTTTCAGATTAGAATATAAAGTGGCTCCTTGAATACCATCGTGTGAGCGATAAATTCATTAGGCTTAGGGGCTCGTCGGTCTCCCGTCTGCACTGTGTTTGCCTCCCTTTGCCTGGCCATAGGGACACTGTTTTGATTACCGGAGCGAGCTTCTGATTTGCTCCTTTCTTCCTTTGCTTCCTACAGCTTGGCATGAAGTTCAATCCTAGCCATGAGCTCATTCATGGTGGCAGGAGGGAACAACATAAGCTCTTCAAATTCTCGGCTCGTGTGATCTAGCCCGAGCTTGAAGGAAGTAACAACAATCTTTTGGTCACATTCTTCAATTTCTTTATAGAGATCCCAATACCGAGCTGCGTACTGACGCAGGGATTCAGACCTTGCTCGTCTGAGGCTGAGCAGGGAATCCACCTCCTTCTTTGGCTTTGAGCTGGTAACAAAGTGGGCTAGGAAGACCGAAGAAAGATCCCTCCAGGAAGCAATGGATCCTTTCGGTAGTCGATCGAACCAAAGAAGTCCTACATCCCCTAGACTGGAGGGGAACATCTTACACATTAGCGCGTCGTCATTGGAGTAGAGAGACATCATCTGTCGGTAATGGATGAGATGAGTGTAGGGGTCAGTCTTTGGGTCGTACTTATTGAACTTGGGGGCTGAGAAGCCGACAGGAGGCCTTGCTGCCTCAATGTTAGGAGTGAATGGCGAGCACACCAATCTTTCGTGTCGGTCATCTTCCTGGTGACGTGACCGTTGCGTTACTTCTTGCTCCGAGTAGTGGCTGCCTCCCTGACCATTGTGCCTCCGGTGTTTGGGCGGTGACTGCTCTCGAGCCTGATGGTTTCTCTGAGCCACTGGGATGACATTTGGGCCGAGACGATCAAACACTGGTGGCCTATTGTTTGAGGCAGAACGCTCATCCCTATGCCGAGGAGGCGAGACCCGACGCCTGACGTGTCAGTCCTCGTCGGCCCTTCGCCGGGCAGGGACTTCTTCTTCTTGTCTCCCCAGCCTATTCAGTACCGAGGGCCTTTCTTGGTCTGACCTGCTCCTGCTCTGAGAAGGCTCCTGGTATCCTCGGTTGTCTTCGGCACGGCTGGGTGCCGGTACTTCCTTCCTCTTTTCGGTGGCCTTGCGCAAGAGAGTCATTTCGTGCATGAGAGCGTCTATCTGCTGATCCCTCTGGTCCAAGTCTCCCTCCAACTTGCGAATGTACTGTCTCGTGGTGAGCTTGCCTGGAGGTGGACATTCGCTGGAGTGGATGCTCGCATCGGTACGGGTGCGCTTAGGGGTTCGGAGAGGAGAGTCCTCTGCTCTGACCACCTCTTTTCCTTTGTTCCTTCTCGCCTCAGACTAATTGAACTTGGAGTTTCGGTCTCTAGAAGTCATCCTTAAGCTCAGATTAGAAATTAGAGTGTTTGAGAAAGACTTCCCCAGCAGAATTGCCAATTGAAGTGGTGGGTTTGTCTTCCTTAGCCCTGCAAGTGTGACCGTCGGTCCAAAGAGAAATGGACTTCCAACCTAGCTGCACAAGAAGCAAACGTAGGCTACCAGCCGGAGTCACCGGTGAACCCTCCGATGACAAAGTCAGGCGATGATCTTTTAGAGAGAGAAAGTAAATGGACAGAGTTTCGAGTAGGCAAAAGTTGTGTACCTCTCTCCAGCTCCAAGGCCTATATTTATAGGGCAACGACGTGTCGCCACTACGCACTTCGGCGCGCGTGCTGTCGGACCAAGCTACCTCGTGTAGAGTGTCTGACCGAATATGTGGGCACGTGGCAGACAACCCAGCCACCCAATTGCATCGGGTCGCGATAAAGTTGCCCTGTCGGCCTATGTGCGCCAATATTGTGTGCGTAGATCTCGGGACACTATCCTCGAGGAGGATTTGGCTGCAAACAAGGACCATGCGTGTCAGACTGAAAAGGTTGCTATCCCCGAGACACGGCCGAAGCCCCAGGGTCTTGGGCCAACGGGAGCATCATGGAACTCTACCGCCGGCCTGACCCCCGAGCGCTTGCTGGAGCTGACCTTCCCGTGCTAAAGTCGGGCCAACGTAAGGCTGTCCTGGTCAGCCGGTCATTGTTATTTTCCTTCGGTTCCTACAATAATTAAGGAGATAGTTAAAATATAACTATGTTAGAGAATAACTAATAAAATATAATTAGAAAGAGGTAAGATATAATTAGAGTCTTGTTAATTTGCTTATAAAAATACAATATATTTACGAAAATACCATTAAAAGTAGTTTCTAAGAGACATTTTTAGATCTACTGAAATAAAAAGTTCAGATTAAGTAAAATATTATATTCTTTTTACATATTGCGAAGATATCATCCTATTTGATTAGTATATAACCACAACCGTAATTTTTATTTTAGCTAGCCACTTTTTATTTGCTCACTCTAGAACATGTGCGGAAGCGCTAGGCCAATACCTAGAGGAGGGTGAATAGGTTGGCCAAGTAAAATTTATTTGGATTCTCTTTTTATTATTAGCTTAATTATTTGAATGATTGTTAATTATGCAAGTGGAAGAAATAACAATATAGAAAATAAAAAATAACACAATGCACAAGAGAGAAAGAGATGAAGACACAAGCACATCACAACACGGAGATTTATAGTGAAAACCACTTAGGCATCAATTGATCCCTAAGTGTAAAACCACTCGACCTAGTCTACGGTTTTACTAGAAATAACAAAGGTGTAAAGGTTACAAGAGTTACCGACTTTTTATCCCAAATCCCACCTAGCTCCTGCAATCTTCAAGCTCCCCGAGCCCCTTCTGCTATCCTCTAGAATGACGCAGTGCTGCACACTAATCCCCGACTCGCAATCTGATCTGGAGTGCTCCAACCAATGTAGAAAAGGTAGACATACTAAGATGTAGTAATAGATTACCCTCAAATCATACTTGAGATTGGACTTTAAAAACAAGGTTTAAAGCACTCAAATTCATGATTTTACAAAAGGGGATCTACTAAAACAGCTCTAATCGAGATTAGTGAAAAACCACTAATCTGGGCTTAATCTGAACGAAAATTAAAATTGTATTTTAAGAGATCTTACCTCCTTGATGTTATGAACAAGTCTTGTAAAGGATTTGACTCCAAAAGTCTTGATCTAGCTTTTGATTTCTAGCAATTCTCACAAGCTCTCTCACTAATTACCTCTCTAATAGCCTCCAAGTGAAAATCCTCTTTTTATACTCTCTTAATCAGGTTTTACACACTTTACTAGAATGCCCTTCATTACAAAGGGGTATCACCCTTGTGAGCCATCCCTCACTTAATATATATATACATAAATGTTCTTATTAAAAGATATTTTTAATTAAATATCAAATTCTTATAATTTTGCTTTACACACTTAACCTTCTTATTTCTTTTCCCTCATTATTA
>NMUG010009166.1:0-11371 GCA_002855965.1 Monotropa hypopitys
AAATATTCCCACACATTATTTGGTATGTGATCTGGGTGCCATTCTCATCGTGGGTCTCATTTTCCACCTCCTAAGTTAAATTATAGCATTCAATGCCACAGAAAAAGAGAGCTAACTATAAGTCGAGATCATAAATTACAATGAAAAACAAAGAGTAGATTCAGAAGGGGGAGTGGGGGTCCCATGTCAGCTAATTATACAGACCAGGTTGCCCACAATTCAAGTAAGTTCACTGCTGCAGCTGCATCTAAACAAACACTTCTAATACCACAATGTAAACATAATACAAATGCTGTATTATGGTCATTTTGAAGTCCAAAAATAACATTTTCAATTCTATAAAAAATTTGCAATCGAATAAATTGTAGTCTCCAATTCTTCCAATGACTAGGTCATTTAGTACAGGAATATCCTAACAAAGTCATGCATAAAAGTGCCTTCAAGTTAGGATTTGAAAATAGAAGGTTGCATTCCTGTTTCGCATGCTCGGGAGATTCAATGGTGCATCAAGCTGTACCAGACGCAACGATCACATGACCAACTATTGCAGTGACAAGTCCCAGGAAACCGCCAGCCATAACCTGCAAATATGATCAGAAATTTTATAAACACAAACACCTTTGCCCACTTTAACATAAACACCTAATGTTCTCACAGGGGTTTCTCAATCTTCCCCATTTTCAGAGAAAAGGGGCATGTATGTACATCAAAGAGAAATGGTGTACTGTCACAAACAGTAAAATTCAGCTACCATCATAATTTGTCAAGTGAATTATATAACCAAGGATATGTCAATTAACACATGACGGTAATCTAAAGCTTCAAACGTAACCTGTGTAGGGGTGTGCCCAAGAAGTTCACGTAGTGGTCTGCTCTCAGCAAGAGGATGTTCAGCAGGAAGTTCATATACAATTTGATTCAAAACCTGAGGAAATCCAGTGTGAAATCACAAAAATAATTCAATTTAGATCTCGAAAAGATGTGCTGCAGCTGTGAACTGTTAACATTGTAGAGCATGCATACAGCAAAGAAGACATATCGGAGCTCAAGTAAGAGCTTATGTTGTTTTTTTGGTTTTGGGTGGAGGTGGTGGGAGATGGAGATGAAGTTGGGGTTGGGAGGAGAGGGAGGGAAAGCATCAAACCTCTGCTTGGCGACCAGCATGTAACCTTACACCAAATGCGTCATACATTACCTGCCATAAAATTGTTCACAAGAATAAACCTCAAATGCATATGTGGACTAACACATCATGAACAATACCGATAGAAGAATCTACTTTTATGGTAGACATGCTTGTCAATATCGTAATGCACCGCCCATTAACCTTAGCTTTATGGGTTTGAGTATGAGGCATAACATATGAAAATTATGGCAAAAGCTTAGGTCTGTAGCTGATGGTCCTCATCTAGACCTTTCAGACCGCAACATTGAAGACTAGACTGGAGGTGCTTTACTTCATGGCCGAAACAATTGATTGAGACTCAAGGATTAGTTGGTTTAGTTCGGGTTTTCAGATCGTGGGTGCCTAGGGTGACTATGACACCAAGTACGTCAACCTCGGACGGCATGGGTCTATGCCGCATGGTAGAATATGAAACGTGGCGGTGTCTTATTTGGACACAGTGTCATCTAAACAGGCTGACATGTTTCAAGTAGAATATTCATGAAGGTGATAAGCTGGCGATGAAGTTGCATGCAATGCTAGAAAGCTAGACAAATCTACTCCAAAATCGATATAATTTATTAGAATATTAGGGACAGAGCAACATTAGATCATGAGATGTTCAAAATACAGTAAACTCAAGAGAAGTTAATCTACATAGTACTTGTCATCAAAAATTTTGACTTGAATATAAGATAAAAATATTAAGGATTGCCTCAGGTTATGGGTAGCAACATTACACCATCCTCAACATAAGTACTAGACAACTCTTATGAATGCAAAAAAGGTGCAAAGACTTTAGAAGATCAGATGACGGAGCAAATCCTAAACGACTTGGTCTAGTCAAAATTCACTCGGTTTAGCATGCGATCTACATCTACATCACAATTTACCCCTGAAACCCTAACTACCACTTACTGTACCTTAAAACATATAGGATCCCTCGTGTGTTGGTAGATAAGGTGTACAGAACTACACAGCTTTCCCAAAGAAGTTTGGAAGAATATTTAAGTGAAGGATCATACCACACATGCTAAGACCAATACAGTTGCGAATGGTGATCCTCCAAAGCCATCATGAAAACCAACTGCTGCAGCAAGCGCAGTGACTGTTGCTGAATGTGAAGATGGCATTCCACCAGATCCAATGAGTTGCTTGAGATCCCAACGTCTTTCCTTATACCTGCAAGTCTAGGAAAGCTTCAGGCTCTCAGAATGAACTAATTATATACCTAGGTAGACAATTAGATAACAGGACAAGCACTCAATTTTGAAATAGAAAAAAACCAAATCTACCAAAGCCAGAGAAGGTGTTGCACAAATTTCCAACCCTATTTTGAATCTATAAGTAATCAGTAACCGAGTGTGAAATGTGTGTGAGAAATATGTCTAATCGTTTAAACGAAGAAGAAAATCCGGTCGGCTAAGAGAGCAACCTAGAACACCCCCAAAATTGCACACAGAGAGAGAGAGAGAGAGAGAGCACACCCGCAGAATATGAAGGCTCAACCAAACCCAAAATCAGAAAGCACCACCACAGCCAAACTAAAAAAAACCAAAGCCAAAATAACACATGCAAACACAGGGGGGATCTCGGGGGAGGGGAGGGGACGGAGAGAAAGAGAGAGAGAGAGAGAGAGAGAATGCGTGTGTGAGAATGTGTGTATGTGTGGAATCCGTGTGTGTGAATGGAATATATGCGTAATACGTATGCGAGAATGCGTCAAGGTCCAATCGTTCGTCAAAAGCAAATCTAATGGTGTGATGCGTGTGTGAGAATGTGTCAACATACAGCCGTTCGTTAAAAGCAAATCTAATGGTGTGAAGTGTGTGTGAGAGTGTGTCAAGATCCAGCCGTTTGTCAAAAGCAAATCTAACAGTGTGCAATGTGTGTGAGAATGTGTCAGCATCCAGTCGTTCAAAAAAGAAGCAAATCTAACGACATGTAAGAATGTGTCCAATTGTTCAAACAAAGAAGCAAATCTAGTCGTTCAAGAAGCAAATCTACCAGTTCAAAATGTTTGGAATATATGTGAATGTGTATAACAGATTAGAGTTTTGATCTCAGCCATTGGATTTGATTCAACGGCTCTCTATATATATATTTATATGTATATGTGGGGGCCACACTGTTGTGTAATGTAATATACTAGTGATAGCCCCCGCTGATGGCACGGGGCGATAGAATAGAAAGCGCAACACAAAACCTAAGCGTACGATGAAACTTCGGGTGTTAATAGTGCATTCGACACTAATTCGTGCCTTCAACACTCATGATGAGTGATGACACTCGATCTGTGTTTCCGGTATTGTCTGTGCCGATGGCACAAGGCGACAGAATAGAAAGCGCAACACAATACCCAACGGTACAACGAAACTTCGAGTGTTAGTAATAACTTCAGCACTCATAATGAATGACAACACTCAATCCGTATTTTCGGTATAGTCCGTGTCAATGACACAATGCAACAGAATAGAAAGCGCAACACAATACATAAGAATACTATGAAACTTTTGGTGTTAGTAGTGCCTTTGGCAATGATTCGTGTTTTCGACACTTTGGAAGTAATTACCCTTACCAAAAAATGAAATATATAATTTTTTTAGTTAACAAAACATTGAATAATGTTTTAAAATAAAATGAACATGCAATTGAACAAATAAAATTAACATTGAATTTAAATTTATTTATTAAAATTAACATGCAACTATTTAATTATTTTTTAAAAAATATTTAAATGGTTAAAATGTCTCAAAATGTGTGAAGGCAATTCATGTGCAATTCGATCACATTTCTTCATTTCTTTAAACCGATCAAACAGTTAAAAATATGTATGAAAAAATGTGTAGAAAAAATGTACCCAAACCAAGGTATTTTGTATAATATATATAATATATATATATTATAATAGACGTACCAGGAGGTGAAGAACTTGATGGATTGGGCGATGGAGAAAGCGACGAGAGCGGAAAAGAGGGGGTAATTCGTAAATATGGACGACGATGAAGACCCATCAGATGTTGTTGCAGGTGGTCGGTTTCGCATCAGTGATCTAGATGAACTTGTCAAGTCGTCCATCGTTTCTCTCTCTCTCTCTCTCCAACGACAATTCACCCAATGTATTTCTCTCTCTATATCGAATGTATACGTAGCTAATATAAGCCGGAGGAAGGTAGGGAGAGAATTTACCAGATGTAGTTCTGTTATCTATCTAATCGAATCAGAAGAGAGATAACGTGAGGGGAACAGACGTCTGTAATTGTAATGTTTGCTTCTCGTTTTTTCTTCGTTCTCTATCTAACAGTCTTTGCCTCTCTCCCTCCCTCTCCGCGTAAACATGAATATATACACGTACCACACCCACGGTTTATACCAGTCGTAGCTGGAGTATACTTTGGTTCCCGATGGCGGACGTATGGGTCCCTCGCGCTTTCACGTACAAAGCGTTTTGAATATATACACGTACCCACTTCCCTCTCCGCGTAAACGTTTTTTCTTCGTTCTCTTTTCTCCTGGGTTGTTGTTTGAAATTCAGAATATTAAAAAATGGCAACAAAATTCTTGCTTTTTTGGGGGGGCTTCTTTATTTTCTGTTACCTACCTACTGATTTGACCGATCATCTCTTCAATATTTTGGAACTTAGATTGGGAAAGGAATCAGGTCAAACGCTAATTAACAAAAAAAATTTGTAATATTTTCTTGGTCTTTAAAATTAAAAATACCATTTCAATATCAATAGTTTGAACTCCACACATTTTGACTTATATTTTCTACTATTAGATAATTTTGGAGTTTAATTTAATGGTTAAAAATTGTTTTTATCCAAAAATTGAGTTCATGACTTGAAAATTGACCACATATATTTTGAAGAACCGCACGAATAATGCAAAATTTTTAAAATAATATTTTAAATAATCATATAAAAATTTATTTTATTAGGATAACTATAATTGCTATATGCAAAATGATTAATTTTATTCAGAAGTTTTAGACAAAAGTTCTTAATCATTTTGGATTAAATAGTTAAAGTTAACCAAATGACATTATTTTTTTACAGAATATCCTAAAAATTAGTTTAAAATATATTAACGATCAGATTATTTATATGGAGCTTCAAAGTATGGGACTCCATCTATATTGGGTCGTGCCATAGACACGGACAAACTCTAGTAGGAAAAAATGGATTTTTGATGAAAGGTTTTGATATATTTTATACTTGTTACGAGTTTTTGAAATTTGATCAATTTTGCAATTCTATCCGATTTTTATCAGCACGCGAGTTCAATGGACACACACATGAACACGAAAAAGACACATAATCTCAACTCTTGAAATGGACGGTTGAGATTAAAAATTTTAATATATGTTATCTCTCCCATCATACAAATGTAACAGCCCGTCCACATTGGCAACGCCCGACGTAGAGCGAAGAGAGTTGCGGCCATTCTCTTTCGCGACAGTCAATAACCTTGACCATCAATGCTGGTGTATGTCCTCTCTCTCTCTCTCTCTCTCGGTTGTGTTTTAGGCCTAACTTCTGAATCAATTTGGATGAAACAGTTGTAATTATTTGAATAAGTTGATTTTTTTATAGAATTACTTAAAATGTTTTTTTTAATTATTGAACGACTCAAGTTATTCGTGTGAGACCCTGAGAGCCCGGGCCCCACACCTTCGGTGCACGATACATCCTGTCTTGCATGTAGCAACGATCAAGTTAATTAGAATACCATAAATTTATGTTTGTTTAGTTACCAGAAGCAATTTAAGCCAGAAGGGAAATGAAAACTTTTGTGCAACCAGGAAGGTGAACATATAACACAAGTTTTTTTTAGGTGCAAAGTATTATTAAGTTCGCCTAAAAGAAATAAGCTGAGGATCAAATCCCTTATACTAAAAAGCAACCAACAAAACAAAAACAGCAACCAAAAAATTTGCAGAGCAAAACTCATCTATATAACTTGTAGAATCTTTTTAGGCAATCCCCAAATCTCACAGTGTTTTATTCTGCATATTGTGTTTCATGTTTCTCCTTAGTGTACTGTTTGTCAAAAATTTGTGATTGTTATTCCTTTAATGTCTCAGTCGACAGGAATAAAAGCTTGCTGGAAATATAACTGTTTTGAATGTGGTGGATGGCTGGTTCACGTCTTGTTTCAGGACTTCTTTAGAAGCAGTGAAACCGAAGAAAACCAAGTAAATGGAGTGAATTGAAAATCAACAAAAGAAGTTCATTACTGAGGGGTTACGAACAGGGAACGACACATTAATGACAGTTACTAGCAAGTATAAAAGGAGATGAATGCTTCATCTACAAGGGCTGAAATCTCTGGTATCGAAACTCTGCCTAAATTACTTCTCATCATTCTGTCTTCATTTCTTTCGATTAGGATTAAGTTTCTCTCTTACCGGGACTAACTTGATCATCGGAGGGCATTCAAGCCACTTGGCTAGGGGGTCATCTAACCTTTGTGGATGCAGGACAGAAGTACAAAAGCGAAAATATTCCAAGGAGCAGCGTTACTGGAGTAGCAGATCCATTAAAGTCAAAGTCAAAGCAGTTCACTTGCAGGGGTAAGAACTATCCCCGCACAATTGGCGCCGTCTGTGGGAAAGAGACATTTAAAAAGCAAATGTTACCAGTTGGAGAAAAGATGACAACAGGAAGAAACAATGAGTTGGAAGTGCAACATGCTGGTGTTGGGGAAGACGGGAGAGTTTCTGCGACTCCTCTAGTTCCCCTGGCTCCAAGGAAACCAAAGAGTCGTTCTCGTTTTCAAAGAGCCAGAAGGGGAGGCCCGAGCCATCTTGGCGGCAAGGGCAAAGCAACAGAAGTTCCTGATGCCAGGCTCCTGGCAGAGGAAGAAAAGTTTGTCGCCATGGAGGGTGACGATTCCTATTCCATGAGGAAGATAGCGGGACCCGATCTTTGGGTTCACAGTCCAGGTCGAGAACCAGATCAATTCGCGATGAAGATCTAGTGGATATTGTTAAGGCCCAGGCCCAAACTATCAGGCGCTTGGAGGAGCAGATGAACCGTATGACACAACAGCAAAATCCAGTGGTGGCAAACCAAGTGCCACCAGTGGTGGAAGTAATGGATAACCAAGGAAGATGAATAGTCAATACCCACCCAAGGGCTGTTGGGGGCCAGGGAATAGAACCCAACGACCAAGGACGGGCGAAGGGTGTGAACAGGGGAGAAAGGAACCCACCTCCACCTCAACGATGGAGGCGTGTGGTTAGGGGTTCCCAACAAACCGGTGAGCATCCAAACCGAACGAGAAGCCATGTCAATGAGGCCACCCCGGCCAGATCAGCAGTCTCTGTCACAGATCTTAGGGAGCAGATAACTCGACGTCGGGATCAAAGGCAGGTGCAACAAGTTCAAAAGGATCAGACTAAAGGTAGGCCAGTACCCCCGGAGGACATTGTTGACTTAAGGAAATATATTGACGAGCACATCAGGGGCAGGGGAACTGCCCAAGATACTGCGAAGCGTGCCGTGCAGCAAATTACCTCCTCAACACTCTCCCGGGAAATCTCTCAGTACAGGATTCCAAGGGGATTCACCCTTCAAACTTTCCCAAGTATGATGGGAAGGTGGACCCCATTGCTCATTTGAAGGATTTCCAGCAGGCTCTTATCCTTTATGACGGTGATGATCTACTGTACTGTAGAATGTTCGCCTCCAACTTGGGACGGACAGCGCTGACCTGGTATCACAAGCTTCCATCTCAGTCCATTTCTTCCTGGGAGCAATTAGCTGACATCTTCGTTGCACACTTTATGACTAGCCGCGCTACTCCAAAACACTTTGATTCTCTGACATCGCTGAGAAAGTGGTCGAATGAGAGTCTCAGAGAGTATGCCGGCCGGTACGTGGAGATGTACAACGAGGTCGAAGATTGCACAGAGGAACAGGCAGTTTCTATGTTCAGGCTGGGTCTTTCCTTCGGCGAGAAGCTAAGGGAATCCCTAACCTTGAACCCAGTAGAAACTTTCCCAGAATTAATGTAGAGAGTGGAACATCACGCGAAGTTTTAAGAAGAACAATACAGAGAGGTGGGCCGCACAGCGAACAAAACTCACTGGACAAACATGGTGGATTCCGAAGAAAAGAAGAAGAAAAGGAAGAATAAGAAGACAGCAGAACAGGGAGATTCCCCCGCACAAAGGGAATCAACTCCCGCCACGCAGCAGACACAACCTGCCGCGCAACAAACAAATTTCACTGGGCTGCCAATTTTGAAAATGCCAAGGCCAGGTCCAGAGTCATGCAAGGCGATAAGGACCACTTTCAACATCCCCATCTTTCGACTGGTCTATCCTCTACAGAATGAAGCCTTCTAGAGATGGCCCGCGAAGATAAGGGGAAATCGAGAAGATATGGAGGCCACTGGCTTGAGATGCAGCTTTCACAGGCAATACGGAGCAATGCCAGCAGTACGGTCTGGTGGTGGACCTCCCATCTGCGTACAACGCCATTATTGGCCGCACGTGGCTTCACAGAATGGGGGACATTCCTTCTACATATCATCAGGTCATCAAGTTTCTCGGACCAAAGGGGGTAGAGAGCATAAGGGGTAATCAAAATTCATCGAAGAATTGTTTTTTGGCATCAATCAAACATTCCCCTACAGCAGAGCAGGTCAAGACAATCGAAGTTCCCGACCAGCCGGTCCTTGAAGATGTTGGTGTGGATCCAAATTCACGAGTGGTGGAAAACTTGAGAAAGGTACCAGCACATGAATCTGACGAGGATAGGTATTTCTTGCTTGGGGAAGAACTCCCTGAAATGGATGCCTTAGAGTTGGAAAAAGCACTAAAGGAGAACATTGATGTATTCGCTTGGACTCCAGCAGAAATGCCTGGGGTAGAGCCAAGCGTAATATGCCATCATCTTAATGTGGACCCATGCCACCCTCCAGTCATGCAAAGAAGGCACAGATCAGCCGCACACCACACAGAAGCAGTCCTTGAAGAAGTTGACAGGTTGATGAAAGCCAATGCAATTCGAGAAGTTTACTACCCAGATTGGCTCTCGAATACTGTTGTTGTAAAAAAGAAAAATCGAACTTGGCGTGTGTGTGTAGATTTTACTAGTTTGAATAATGCATGTCCTAAGGATAGTTTTCCCATGCCGAAAATTGATCAATTGGTTGACTCCACGACAGGATATAAGCGTATGAGTTTTTTGGATGCTTATAGAGGCTACCATCAAATAGCGATGTATCAGCTTGACGAAGAGAAAACCTCATTTATAACACCATTGGGAATTTACTGTTACAGAGTGATGCCTTTTGGTTTAAAAAATGCTGGGGCTACTTTTCAAAGACTCGCAACATTAATGTTCCGTGATTTAATTGGCAAAAGTTTGGAAGTTTATATAGACGACATGGTGGTGAAGTCAAAAGAAGCAGATTCTCACCTAGTTGATTTATGTAAAACTTTCCAGATCTTGAGGCAATTCAATTTGAAGCTTAATGCTTCAAAGTGTGTCTTTCGAGTCATCTCTGGAAAGTTTTTGGGACATCTTGTGACAAGGAGAGGCATAGAGGCCAATCCAGATCAGATTATCGCTCTGCAAGCTCTTCAAAGCCCCACAACGACAAAAGAAGTTCAGCGCTTGACAGGGATGGTTGCTGCACTGAATCGGTTCGTCAATCGCAGCTCGGATAAGTGCAGACCATTCTTACAGCTGTTGAAGAAGAACTCCAAGTATGAGTGGTGGCAGATTGTGAATCAGCTTTCCAAGAATTAAAGAAGTATTTAACTGCGCCGCCATTGATTGCTACTCTAGAGAAGGGGGAAGTTTTGACTATTTATCTCGCGGTCTCAGAGCATGCTGTGAGTGCTGTATTGATCAAGGAGGCAGAGCGGCACCAAGTCCCAGTTTATTATGTCAGCAAAACATTGTTGGATGCAGAAATGAGGTATCTTCCATTGGAGAAATTAATCTTAGCACTGGTTATGACGTCGTGGAAGCTACAGCATTATTTCTTGGCACATCCTATTAAAGTCCCCACTACTCATCCAATTGAAGCTGTCCTAAGAAAAGTAGATCTATCTGGGAGAGTTGCTGGATGGTGAGTTGAATTAGGGGAATACGACATTGAATTTGTCCCCCACACAGTCATCAAAGGGCAGATTTTGGCAGATTTTGTTGCTGAGTTTTCGCAAAATTCAAATGCCTGTCCAGAGAAGCAAGAACCAGCAGTTGAAAACCCCGCGCACCCTGTGTTAGAGGCCGAAAAGCCATCCACCGAGGAGTTGTGGAAGCTCTTTGTAGATGGATCTGCATGTAACAAAGGGTCAGGTGTGGGTGTCATTTTGATATCTCCTGAGGAGCTTGTGTTGGAACAATCCATCCATTTGGGATTCAAAGCGTCAAATAATGAAGCAGAGTATGAGGTCATGCTTGTCTCGGCAGTACGGGGCAAAGAATTTGATGGTTCATTGTGATAGCCAACTGGTAGTTAATCAATTGTCCAGGGAGTATGCAGCTAAAGATGATAGAATAGAATTATACGTGGCAGAAGTGAAGAAGAGGCTTCAAGTATTTGAGCATGTTCAGATTGTCTAAATTACTTCCAAACAAAATAGCCATGCAGATGATTTGGCATGTCTGGATTCATCAGTCTCTTCATAGCTTCACCGTACGGTCAGTGTCGACACCATTCTCCGTCCCAGTATCCAGGTCCAAGAGCAAGAAGTAGTCCAAGAGGTGAATTTGGGTCCGTCCTGGATGGATCCCATAATAACTTATCTCAAGCATTATCAGTTGCCAGACGACAAGAAAGAGGCGCACAGAATCAGAATCAAAGCATCCAGGTTTTGGCTATCTCCAAACGATATTTTATACAGGAAGTCCTTCATAGGGCCTTACCTCAGGTGTGTACACCCATCTCTTGTGCAGCAATTTTGGTTTGAAATTCATGAGGGGGTGTGCGGCAGCCATGCGGGGGGGGGAGATCAATAGCCCATAAAGCCATCTCCCAGGGCTATTGGTAGCCTTACATGCAAGAGGATGACAAAGTGTATGTCTGAAACTATGAAAAGTGTCAGAAGTTCTCACCTATGATCCATACCCCTTCAATGGACTTAGCGCCACTCACGAGTCCATGGCCTTGTGCTCAGTGGGGCCTGGACATCGTGGGACCCTTACCAACAGCGCGGGGAGCTAAGCAGTATCTTCTAGTGGG
>NMUG010009167.1:0-11369 GCA_002855965.1 Monotropa hypopitys
AGCTGAGAGAAATGCCTCATTTTCTTCATTGTCACATCTGGGTCAATGAGACCAGAAAGACCTTCATCATGTTTACGCAAAGAATCATCAATCCCGACCTCAACCTGGGCCGAGGGTGTAGCAGAAGCAGCTGGAAGAGGTAAATCGTCCACGGGTCTCTTTCCCTGGGCCTTGCTCAGAGTCACGGGGTCCTTTTTCGAAGGAGAGGCACCCTCTGTTATGACAACCCCTTTTCTAGGAGCTGTGATGCCGAGAAGAGAAGCCACGTCAGCTTGCTCATCCTCCACCCTCCTCTTCTTCAAAGGACGCCTGGAACCCTTGGAAGTAGCTGGTTCTTGTTGCTTCATCATCTCTGAGGACAAGAGTTCAGAAGGGTTAGGATAGAACACCACCAGTTAGCAAGTAGGTTTCGTTTTCAAAGACAGTTACCTCTTTCCAAAACAAGAGCCTTGTTCCCGACCTCGGGGACGGGATGACCTCGTGCTCTGGTCACCTCCTCTATCCTGTTCTCGGACACCGTCACGCGCTCCCGACCTGATGATCCAAAGAAAAGAGGTCAGAACTAGGCATAAAAAATATGTCCCATGAAGACGTATGTCCAAAAAAGAAATCAGGGGCTCACTTTCGTCAGAAGGAAAACCCCACTGCCCGCAGATGGGATAGCTCTTCTTCTCCTCCCAAGGATAGAACTCCCATCCTGAGCCTCCTACAAAGAAGAATTTGTTCTTCCAGGATTTGTTAGAGGAGGGGAGGTCTTTGATTAGGTCTTCTCCCTTGTCCCTCTTGGAGAAATACCACCACCCGCGGGTCATGCGACTTTCTTTCAGATTAAAAAGATGAAGGAAGACCCCCAAGGACAGTGGGGATTTACCACCCGACGAGTCACTCCACAAAACAGCACAACCAATGAGGGTCCTCCAGGCATTGGGGGTCAACTGCCCAGGAGCGAGCCAGAAGTGTGCCAGGATTTCCTTGGCTACAAGGGGAATGGGGATGTGCAACCCTCCTTCCAGAGCCCCCAAGTAAATGCACGCCTCTTCTGGAGCACTCGAACAAGCACTCTCATCCATCCGAGGAACATGAGGTTGTACGTTTGCCGGAATATCGTATTTGTCCATAATCAGCTCTAAATCAGATACTGAGAGGGAAGATTCATAATTCTAGGTCGCAAACTCGTTCTCAGGGCGGAGGTTCCTAATAGGGCGAGCCTCTATAGGCTCTCCCCTTAGGGTCAGCGCTCTGACACCTCCGCGCCCCAAAAGAGGGGCAACTTCTACATCTGTGTCAATATCCTCCGGCGCAGACGCGAGGGGAATCCTCGCACTTGAACTCGTCATCGCTGAGTCTGCGATACAGCTATAGAAGAAGCAAACAATCGATTGGGAACTAGACGTACCTAAGAAGGGATTTGGAAACAAGGACCACAATGGCTGGAGGCAATAACAGAGAGAGAGGGGGGGCAATGCACTGAATGTAGTATGAACGAAGTAAGGGTGGAAAAACAGTAATCGATTTGAAACCCACCATTGGAATTCGAAGAGGTTGGACGGTTGCGATAAAAAGTGTCCCCTGGGAGATTGTGCGGGCACTCGGATGAAGGACACGTGGTCACACCGTTTAATGCGCACACATTACGAGGAATGGTAACCGTTAGAGAAACATCCAGTTGTTCCCGACTCCCGAGCCGATCAGGAGCTCGAAAACAGAGGAGTAGCTGATAAGGAAAATAGGCTTAGAGCCCAGTCCAGAGCAATTACTACAGGTCAACTCGGGTGCCTGTTCGGATACGGCTTGTGGTCAAGGGCTTGTTGGTCACCGATCTGGGAAGCGCAGGACGGGCTAGCGAGGGAAACTTCGCAACGGTCATTTACTTGAATCTTAGGAGAGATACTCAGGTATACCCTGTCAAGGTATACGCGGTTGCAATTGCAACATCATCTCCGAGGATCGCGGGGCGTATTGCATCCGCAAGGAAGTTACCATACGTGGTTGAGATATTTAAGGGAACTACCTAGGCGCTCCCGAGAAAACCGGGCAGGGTGACTAGGGTTTCCGAATCCTGACAATCGAGGTATATAAAAATGAATTGATGAAAGGAACAGGTACGCACTATTCATAATACTTCATCACACTCTGATATACGGATTTTCTCTTTGGAACCATTATTGACTTGATTATCGGAGGCGATTTGAGGACCTCGCTCTCTGTGTCTTCAAATCGTTCCCCCATTGCAGGTGATCGTGGTTCTTGGATAAGGAGGAGACGTTAAAGTTTGGTGAGATGAGCTGTGTCAGAAAATGATTCATAAGTATTGGTGGCATAATAACACCATATATAAAACTCTCTTTTACAATTAATACTAAAAAAATTAGTAATTGGCAAACCAATTCATACACTCGGCCAATTCATAGCATTGCCAAACCCTATGTGGCAACCCAAATTGCTGTACATTGCCGAATCCCATTCTTTCTCACACAGCACAGTCCACACTTCATTCGCCAACAAACCGTAGTGCACAGCAGCCGCACTTCATTCGCGAACTTCATTCGCACAGCACAGCTTCGCCATCGCCCATCTCTCTCGCCGCACCGCCGATTTCCGCGGACATTGTCGCCCTCTCTCCCGTGCCCTCTCTCTCTCTCTCTCTCTCTTTTCAGATGTCGCACTTTGGAAGGACTGGTCCTCCGGACATCAAAGACACCTACTCTCTCCTCGTCCTCAACATCACCTTTGGTAATTTTCCCCAACCCTTTATACCACCAATTATGTATGATAAACATTCATTGTTTTGATTATTTTTGCTAATTTCTACTAATTTTTTGTTTCAATAGGTACCGGTGCTGATGATTTATTTCCCCTCTTCGAAAAGTATGGGAAGGTAGTCGACGTCTTCATCCCCAGAGACAAAAGGTTGCATACTCTCACAAGCATACATTACACACTAGTTTATAGATTTTAGTTTAGATTTTGGCTGTTGTTTCTTCTTTTTCTTTCAACTAACTGGGTTTCGAATTTTTTAGTTTTACAAATAATTATTAGCATATATGATTTTTTTGCAACTTCAATGCGTTTCTCATCTCATTTAAAGTATAATTTGCGAGGACATCAAATTCAAAAATTTCCCTTAATTACAAGTGGTCTGATAAGAGAATCTTATGCCAGTGATAAAAAGCATCAATTTTTATGATAGACTAAGGAATCTATTATATAATTTCCAGTCAGAAAATTGAATGTTGTTTGCTTAATTTTAACTGCAGGCCATGGTTCGTCATAATTTTGGCCCATCTGCTATCACCTTGCCTCAGCTAAAAGAAAAAGAAAAAATATTTTCCACTCAAAAGTTGCTTTCGAAGTTGCATTTTTCGTAGATTACCACGTCCCTCAAACCATAATTGAACTTTTATATCGAAGAGAGAACAAAACTGGACATATATGTTTGAAATGTATGACAAAATCATTTTTAAATATTATGTTAACAAAGTATCCCAGTACCAGTGAAAGAACAAATTCACCATTAATAGATAAAAATTTCAAATTCAGTTTGAAATACAATCAGATAAGCACTATATTTAGGCGTTTACAAATTACGAGTATGTGAACTCTAGAACGGAGGAGAGTGAACCTGAGAATTTGGTTGTCTTTGTCTCCCTTTTTCACAATATAACTGCTGGTAATGTTAGTCTTCTTATAAAAAACGATTACTACATATAGAGAAGCCAACTGTTTGGGAGGAATGTAGAGAAGCCAACTTTTGTGTGTGTGTGTGTGTGTGTGTGTGTGTGGGTAGATCGTAGAAACGATTTCAGCAACTGTAGGGGAGCATGACTCTATTAACTGTATAGAGGGTAGCGGTTATGGAAGGTTGGGAGAGTTTTGGAAGTGTATTAAATACCATTTAGAATGTTCAATGCTGATTCCAGTTGTACAATGCCATATATTAATGTGGATATTAGTAACGTTGTATTATTTGTTTAATCTTTTTGAATTTTGTCTCATGGATTCATTGTAATTGTGGGTATGTTATACAACTTAGGACTGGTGATTCACGAGGTTTTGCAGTTGTTTGGTACAAATATGTTGATGAAGCCCAGAAGGCAGTCGAGAATCTTGATGGTATGCTTTGAACTTGCAAATCTAATGTACCCAAGAATTTCTCTAATTACAATGAAATAACTTCTCTAACTTGAGCAGCTACCTTAATTTTTCCTCCCAAGAATTTCTGTAATTTGAAAAGGTGTAGAGATTCATGTTTTTTGTATTTGTTTTACTTTGTCAGGACACATGGTTGATGGAAGAGAGATAATGGTTGAATTCGCTAAGTATGGACCCAATGCTGAAAAAATGTGAGTCTCGTGCATGATAGTGCCTCTCATTTTATTTAGGTAACACAACTGTAATTGAGTAGATTAAAGCACGATGGTCAAATATAAAGCTACCAAGGCAGGAAATATTAACTGAGCAATGTGGACAACATCTGATGTCTTTGAACAAGGAATAAAGTGTGCCATCTTTGAAAAGCAGTCCATCACCACGAAGATAGAGTCGTGTCCTTACTGTGTTTTTGGCAAACCAAGGACAAACTCCATGCTCAAATCTTGCCAAGGCTCATGAGGCATGTGCAGTGGTGTGTATAAACCACTGTTCTAAAAGGCCCCGCCTCGTCCGCCTAGGTGCCCTCTAGGTGCTAGGCGGTAGTCGTCCGCCGCGACTAAGAAGAAATATTATATATTTGATAACCAAATCAAACCAAACAGAAACTTAAGCCACAAATATTATATATTTGATATTACAGAAAAGTTTCATGCATTATTCATTGTTGTATTAAGTAAATATTAATTCTCTTAATAAATAAATAACCGTCTAGCCCCCGCCAGGTGCTAGGCCACCCTTGCTCGCCCGCCTAGCGCCTTGTGCCTTTTAAAACATTGGTATAAACATGTATTCTTCCTCCTTCCTTTCGAAATTTGGCAAATCCGACACAATGAAACAACCTTGGCTACATCTCGCTTCATCTTTGGCCAATAAAAGCGATCCTCAGTCATTGCAATTGTTTTATCTCTTCCAAATTGGCATGTTGCCCCTCCAGAATCTAATTCCCAAATCACTTGTTCAGGGAGAGAATTATCAGGTAAACAAAGTCGGGTTCCTTTGAAGAGGTAACCGTCATGTAACCCCTCCCCTCCCCTCCCCACCCACACCCACCCACACCCCACCCACACCTTCCATTCTGTCCAGCCAACAACTCGGCTTATATAATGCTGAAATATTTACAAGAAGGATAGTCTCTTTTGAGAAAATCGAAACCCACCACTTGGATAGCCATAGAAGAAAGAAGATTCACCACACGGCTAAGTGCATCGGCAACCTTATTCTCAGAGCCATCTTTATGTTTGATTATAAAAGAATATTCTTGCAGAAATGAAACCCATTTACCATGTCGATGATTCGGCTTCTTTTGAGAGTTTATGTATTTGAGTGCCTCATGGTCGGAAAATATTACTCTCCTTAAAAAGAAGACAGTGATGCCAATAGCGAAGTGCTTGAACCACTGCATAAAATCCTTTGTTATAGGTTGAATACTTTTGCTTGGCTTCATTCATCTTCTCACTAAAATTAGCAACCAAGTGCCCTTCTTGACTCAACACACCTCCAATCCCAACGTGTGATGGATCACACGTCACTTCAAACACGTTTGAGAAATCTAGAATGCTTAGAACATGAGCCTCAGTCATCATTCTCTTTATGTCTTCGAAAGCCTTCGTTGCTACCGTGGTCCAAACAAACTGTCCTCCCTTCATACAGTTAATGATAGGCGTCATTACATGCTGAAATTCTTAATAAACGACGATAAAAAGTCGCCGTCCCTTGTAAATTTCGTACTTCATGTAAGGAGTTGGAATTGTCCACTCGAGAATAGATTTCACTTTACTTGGGTCAACCTCCACCCCTTTAGAAGAAACACCGAAACCCAGAAAAAACAACTCTTGCACTTATGAAAGAACACGTCTTTAAGTTCATGTAGAGCTTCTTTCGGCGAAGAACCCTCAAAACTTGTTGAAGATGAAAAACATGTTCTTCTTTGGTTTTGCTATATATTAGAATATCATCAAAGTAAACGTCCAGGACGAATTGGCCAATGAAAGGTTGTAATGCATGCGTCATGAAGCGCATGAACGTAGTGGGGAGCGTTTGAATGGCCAAATGGCATGACTAGCCATTCATAGAGTCCATCCTTGGTCTTGAAGTTTGTCTTCCATTCATCTCATGTCCTTTTGTGTAATTGATGATAGCCACTTTTCAAATCAATCTTTGAAAATAGACAAGATCCAGCCAACATATCCAACATATCATCAAGCCTTGGAATAAGGAATCGATACTTGCTAGTAATCTTGTTTATAGCGCGGCTATCCACGCACATTCGCCAACTGCCATCTTTCTTTGGTGCAAGAAAAGTCGGAACAACACAAGGGCTTAAACTTTCACGAATGAACCCCTTGGACAGTAGCTCATCGGTCTGCTTTTTAAGCTCTGCGTGCTCAGTTGGATTCATGCGATAGGCAGGAAGATAGGCAATTGCGAACCTGGAATAAGATCTATTGCGTGATGGACATTGTGCATGGGAGGCAATTCATTTTGGAGCGCTTCTGGTGCAACATCACAAAAATGGGACAGCAATACAGCCACTTCTGATGGTACTGCAGAGGCTGATGCAGCAGCTAAATCTCACAACCACGACATATATAACTCCCAGTTCTATACACTCAGTTTGGAAATGCTTCTTGGTAAGATGTTGAGATATTTAGGCTGAACTTCAGCATCCTTCTTAGTCTCTCTCCTTGTGTTTCTCCATTTCAGTCGTAGGCATCGGCTTCAAAATGATCTCCTTGTTTTTTGAATGAGAAAGCATATGTATTCTCTTTCCCACAATGATGCATATCTCTATCATAAAGCCATGGTCTCCCAAGAAGGATATGTGTGACATTCATGGGAATTACGTTGCACCAAATAGAATCACTATAAGAACCATAAGAAATAAAAACTAGGCAACACCGAGTTACCGGAATAGAAGTAGTGTTGTCAATCCAAGCTACCTTGTACGGGTGAGGATGTGGTTGAATAGGAAGCGTAAGGCACTCTACCGTGGATGTCGATTCATGCAACTTTCACCTTCAATAATAAATTTCCGGGCTTGGTCTCCACAGCGAACCAACATCTGAAAATAGAAGTACGCCTCCAGTCTTCTTTTTCAACTTTAGGCGCTGCAAGGATATGTCTAATGACAGAAATCAATGAGTGGTCCACCTCCTTTTCTTCTAAATCGTCTGTATTTAATACCCCGTCAAAGGATTCTTCATCATCCTCATTTTCTTTGTCAAATTCAGCTTCATTCTCCATTCTAATATGTAAGTTCCTTTTTTGTACATTGATATGACATGTGACCGCTTTCGCCACACCTGATGCACTTTGCTCCCCCCTTGTCCGCGTGAGACTTGCCCTTCGGATCATACACATTTAAAGAAGGTTGCTTAGAACCATTGGATCGGAAACAACTCGCATCATTGTAGCCTTTTGGTACTGTCTCTGCAGCTTGTGACCCAAACTTTCTAGAAGGCGGGACTCTCAAGTATTCTGCCATATCCAATGCAACTTGGAACACATGTTCAAGACTGTATAATGGTTGACGAAGCAGCTCCCTCCTTATATCGGGCCTTAACCCAGTCTTGAATCGAGCAAGCGCTTGTTTAGGACCTTCCACCACTTGATTCCTCGTTTTCAGTTTCTCAAATTTGTGCATATAATATGCAACAGACATACTGTTCTGTTTTAGGTCAATACGCTGTTCACACAGCTTCTCATGGTAATTTGACGGCATATATTTCTCCCGAAGTTTAACCTTCATCTCTTGCCAATTACTAATAGGTGGCTGCCCCAATCTTCTGATATCACATTCCACACCGGTCCACCAAACCTTTGCTAATCCCACAAGTTCATCCTTGCAAATTGCACCCTCCGATCATCAGCCATATCATATCAGTCAAAGTAATCAATGTATGCAAGCCAATCTGAAAATAAGTAGGATCGACTTTACCCTCGAAATCTGGTACATCCATCTTTACTTTCTTGGTGATATCTCCGGCTGTACCATGAGCCTCATATTGGTTCCTCTGTATCAAATCATGGGTCCAGTCGAACATGGAATTTTGTGGTACCCCTTGACGTTGAGCATTCCTAAACTGCTGCCTTTGCGCGGAATTTGCACGATGTTCCTCCGCTTGCTTGAGTTGATTCTCTCCATTTTATCAAGATTATTATTAGCCGAGTTCTTTCCTTGTTCGAATACTGTTGTACCATAATTAGACTGAGTTGTTAGGCCTTCCAAAGCACTAAGGCGTAGATTGCAATTATCCACATGCTCCGCAAGTTTTAACAGAATCACGTCACGCTGGAAATCAGTTAATCTTCCTCTAATTGGTCTGCCAGATCGTGTAGACATGATGTTACTCTCGCTCTGATACCAAACTGATGTAGGACAGATTTGAAGAGGATCAAGGAAGGTGGAAAATCTGAAAATAAGGACTGTTTAGGGCTGTGAACAGTACAGATTTGAAGAGGATCAAAGAAGGTGGAAAATCTGAAAATAAGGACTGTTTAGGGCTGTGAAAAGTAACTCGTGAACAATACGCAGAGAGAGAAGAAAATCTACAAGTCTAGGTATCACACCTAGAAAAACATAGGCATCACACGTAGGGACTCTTTATCATCACGCCAAAGAAAGGATTGCATCACACAATCTAGAGAGCTTAAAGCTGTTTTTTTCATATATTCAATCCTCCCCCAAACTATTGAGACTGCATCAATTTATAGACCCTAGGAACATGTGTGTAATGAAAAAAGACTATTCCTATTCCCTGCATGATTAGGTAGGAAGAATGTTGATAGACTACTAGATGCACGTGTTAACTCTTGAATGCATACATTGAAAGACTACTAGATGCACGCGTTAACTATTGAATGCATACATTAAACATGGTCAAACATATTAAAGTGACATCTTTAAATATTCCAGCAAATATTTAGTTAATATCCCAAGTAGTCCAGTCATCGTCCCAACACATGCCAAATTGAGACTTGGGCCTTAGAACCAAGAGATCCACGCCTTTTATAGACTTTTAAATGGCTTTTGCCATTTCCCATCACATTACCCATTTTCAATAAAAGATTACCCATGTTAGGGAATTCTCCTAAACAATTCCAACCAATTCCCGATTTAAAATGTCTACATGATTTATACCTCAGTATTCCAACATGCAATTTGATGTTAAATCTTCAACAAAACCTAAATTTTCACATTTTGTGGATTTTGCAAATTAGAAATAGAGTAACGTTCTAGAGGTTAAATGAAAGAAGTATTGTCCAAAAATAACCATAATAACCAAGAGATTTTGGATTAATTTGGAGCCTTAGGTCAAAAATTGTTTTTTGGAATTAAATGTTCAGAACTTGCTCAATCACAAAGAGAAAAAATCAATGCTCAGTTGGTACCTATTAATGAGTGTCTGGGAAGTGGAAATGACAAGGACCAGCCTAACCTTTGGTAATAATATACAAAGTGACTGTGCTCAGACTTAGACCCAAATCTTTAAAGTTATTGGGCTAAATCTTTGCCACTGCACCACCCGATATGCACAAAGAGATTCAAGGAATATAATACTCTAGCACAAACCTATATACATAAGGTACATAAAATACTATCTTTGGAGGTGAGAAAATTCCTCGGAGAGAAACGAGCTTCAATGGGCGCGAAAGTGGGTTGAGGAGAAAGCACGTCACGATCTACAATGTTTGTGGAGGGTTGGGGGCTTAAATCTCCAAAAACCTTGGGTTCTTGCAAGGAGAAGGGTAGAGAGAGACGACGTGAGAGATATGTTAGAAAGAGACAAATATAGAGTGAGAAGAGAGGTGTCTGAAATGCCTGATTTCACTACTTAAAACGCAGATTTGTAACACATACCGATATGTGGTACCCTTCATACCTATATGCAAAGGTTCGGAAGAACAATTTCGATGGACAGAACCTCAACATACCGATTTTTGTACCCCCACATACCGATATGCCAATAGTCTCTAAACGGACAGAACCACCTCATACCGATACGGGTGTATCCACATATCGTTATGGAAAGTCACAAACAACATCATACTTATATTTGCTACCGGTATTGTATAGGACGAATCAATATCGGTATACACGCAATTCCATACCGGTATATGTGGCACCAAGCCTGAACCAAACTTAAACAGATCGTCTTTATACCAATATAGGTGCTTTCCTATATTGATATGGAAGACAACTTATACCGGTATATGCGTACCTCATACCGGTATACCTAGGAAGCACGGATACTTCGAAAGTAGTCACTTATCCGTATCCGATACTCCTATGATACCGATACTCGCCCGATACTCGCCCGATACGTATCGGATACTCCTATTAAGTATCCTGTATTTAAAATTATTGGTTTTATTTTCGGATATGCGGGCGATACGCGTGCGACACGCGGGCGATACGCGGGGGATACGCCTAAGATACGTTTAGAATACGGCGGGGGTTAAATTGAATTTTTTAACAAATTGCAAAAGCTTACAAGGGGGAAACTGTAATTAAAATTAATACAAAGTATTATTCCCCAAAATATTCTACACAGCAGCAATCGACTGAATGAAATCCTACCTCTCCTACAGTGATCGACTCCTGCAATTAACACATAGTAAATGCTTGCTACTAGACTACTGCTATTACCAATTCAATTTTTGTTTTTATGCCCACTACAATAGTAATAATTATAAAAAAAATATATTTTTACAGACGTATCCTTGCCGTATCCGTATCCTACTTTTCTAGGTTTTGCCGTATCGCCGTATCCGTACCGTGTCGTATCGGATACCCGTATCCGTATCCGTGCTTCCTAGCGGTATACAAAGGTCCTGGAAGAAGAAATACAACCCAAGGAATTCGAATTTCAATCCAAACTTCGATAATTTGATAAAATCACTCCCAAACGTCATAATACCCTCAAATATGGTTCAAAATTAAATTTCCTCAAATAAATTTCATTCTCCACCAATATTTCCAATCACAATGAAAACCAAAAATATTTTGGAAAATTATTATAAAATTACGGGTCAAAGATAAATTGGTTATTACATGCAGTCAAAGAAAATGTGTGGAAAATCTATTTTTAGTTGATTTTCTTCGTGCCGTGAATGATTAACGGTAGAATATGTATGTTTTTTGCGTATTAAATATAATAATATTATTACTTGTAATTGATTTATTTTAATTTTGTCACCCCCACTCTCACATCCTA
>NMUG010009168.1:0-11370 GCA_002855965.1 Monotropa hypopitys
GATCAAACCCTAGATTGAAAAATAACAAACAATCAATACTAGAGAATTAAAAAGATTAATCAAGCATATAGGGAGAAATCCATCCTAACAATGAAATAAACATGTTTGAATCAAAAGATCAAACAAAAATAATAAAAAGATTCAACAATCAAGAGGAGGCTATTTTTTGGAAGTTTACCAGGGAATTTTAGTCGTTACCCATGTGTTCTAATACGCCTATATGCGTGTATCTACCCTAAAAATGCCCCAGAACTATCTCTCACACTCTCTACCTTCCTATCATTTGTCCTTCATTTTCTCTCTCCCTTCTCTCTAAATACTTGGAGGATTGATTGGAAATCAAGAAAAACCTCAAGGCTTAATGTCGACGAAGGCAAGGAGATATTCGCGGTGACGTACTTGGCTTGTGGGCTCGTGAAGGATCTCTCATCTAGAGATTTTGAGTTTTTGGTGTTCTTGGTGGGTAAATCTCTCTCTCCTAACTTGTGTGTGTGTATGTGTGTGGTAGTGTGTTCTCTTGTTCTTCATCCCATTTGAATCCATGGGTATTTGTTGGTTAGGATTCATGTGGGAACATTTGGAGAGTATGAAACCCTTATCTTAGGCTTGTATAGGTCTAGGAGGTCATATCCTTGGCCTTCAAATTTATGAAGGCCAAGTGCTCGATGGAATGCTTGATTGAGGGTTGGTACTTGACATTGGGTGTTGTGGGAGTATTGGTGGACTTGAGGAGTCCTTGGGTGGCCTTGGGAGTCCAATGACCACCATATACTCGATCAAATATCCAAATAGACTATAGACTTAAGTCGGGAAATTATCGAGTAATCTTGGAGTCATTTGAGGACTTAGTAGTTTCCGGCACCTTATGATCACTTGTAGTTAATAAAAACTCCTAAGTAGGTATTGGAGTAGAATTGGGAAGGGTCATGAGGGTCCAGGTGTGTTTGAAGGGAAATGGTGTCCCTTGAACCACTAGAGGCTTCTCCCATGTATTATAGTGTCCCAATTAGATTTGGGAATCCATAGGTGAATATATGATAAGTCAAGGTAGTCTTGTAACAATGTGGCAATCAATGTGGCCTCCCTTGACATCGTCAAGGTGGAAGTCATTGGAAGAAATAATGGTCTTTCTTGGAATTATCAAGGTGGAGTTGTGAGTTGATGAACTAATTAATTAACTCAACGTATGCAATGAATGCCAAATATGAGGAATGTGTCCTACGAGGACTACCTACATTCAATCTTGAATCTTTCACCCTAAATTCACAAATTCCATAAAATCAAAGAGATGAACTTATATAATGATGTTAATGGGTATTTAGTGCCCAAGGTGATTTTGATCACCCTTAAACATATTAAGTAGGAGATACATGTTCTCGTAAGTCACGGAATCCCTAGTGATCATTGACGGGTGAGGATCTAGGAAACAAGTCTTTGTCCAAAGGAAGAGATACGAGTTCCCATATAAGTCTCGGAATAAAATAAAAGCACTGGCCGGTGGGTTTCAGGACAACTTAGCATATTGATTTCTCCCTTATTTTGATGAGGTTGAGAATCGTGACCCTCTTGTTTTGACGAGTTGGGAATATGCGATAAAACATTAATAATAATGAATAAAGGATTGGTTATCCGTTATTCGTCAAAGTGGATGTGTATGGCTCCCTTGTTTTGACAAGGTTGAGTAAATCGGGAAACTTACCTCAATTGTTCAAATATCCCAAAACTTATCTGTGAATCTAATCTATAACAATATCGAAGTCTGAAAAGAGATTTTGGAGTAAGTGATAAGTGTAGTCCCAGTTGTGTGATTCTTTGGGCCTTTATAATAGGCCCTTATGTTTGCTTCACCCTAGTTGTGGAGTTTGGATTGTGTTAGAGTCATAGTTCACGTTGGTTAGATGTTTCACGGTGTTTTTTGGAGTCTTGAGGATTAGAGTCTGCACTTGCTGCTGGAGTAGCATTTGTGTCCATTGTACCTTGGGAATGCATTTGTATATCACTAGTCTTGTTTTCTTTCTTGTCCTTAACACGTTTTGCATGTGGACACTTGGGCATCCACCAATCGTGTGCATACTTGTTAGTAGTTAGTGATTTCCTACTGAGCACGTGGATAGCTCAGATCTCCTTCTCCTTCCCACAGTCTTTGTATGTAGGGATAGAAGGACTTGTCAATTGGAGACTGTGGTGGCTAGTTTCCCTCTCTTCAACCTTTCTAACGACTGGCCCTTCGGATGATGGGTCGTCGACTGAAGGTTCAGGTCAGATGGTCGGTGCTTGGTTAGGTGGCTTGAGTGGGTCCCTGCAAAGAGAGAAAAAGGGTCCTCTTGTTTGGCTCCTGTAAAACAAAAATTAGTGCCCGCTGATCGGTTGTGACCGACGGGGCCTCTGATGCTTAAGTTAGTCTCTTTTCTGTGAAAGAAGACAAAAGATAGCAAGACTGGACAGTTCTCGTCGGGGATCAGATCTTCTGAACAGTACCCCTTGAGGGGTATTTATAGGGAAAAGTTGACTTGGGGCTCAAGATTGGCACATGAACCGCGCATCTTGGGCTCCCTCGTGCGACACTGGGCCCGAATGGTATACATAATGGGCCAAATAGGCTGGTACTGTCGGTGGGCCGGTGCTATCGTACAGATGGGGGATCCACGAGCGGATATACGAGGTGCTCCGTGTTGGGTTATTGTCGGATGGTGGACCTTCTGCTAGATAGCCGGTCGACTGGGAGCCACATCCTTGCCACAAGGATGACGTTGCCACTCTACCGAACGACGTGGTAGCCGGAGGTCTGTGGGTCGTTTGTCCAATAAGCCCCGGATTACTTCCTTTGAAATGTTGTCATGCTCTGCCAAGAGGTACTAGTGGACCGTAAGTCCAATCCTCCGGTCATAGAGAATTCAATGAAGGACTGTGAAACCGATGGGTCGGTGTGATGGATCTGATCCCTCAAAGCCAAGGTCCGTCTACCACAATAGCCCCTAAATCTTTCCCAACTTTGTTGGAAAAGATTGATCCTGGAATGTCGGATGCTTCGCTTCGGAGGGACAGTTCTGTCGGGGCTTACAACAAGTCATCTGATAGTAATAGGGAATTGATTAAATACATACGTCAGTACTTCGCCACGTGTCGCATCCCGATTCATTGGTCAGACGGTACACATCGGTATTTGTGTAAAAATTAATTCTGATAGCTGTAATTTATACCTGGTTGGATGCTCGGGACTTACTTCACACATACAGATTCTCCGCAGAGCTTCCTACCCTTCAAACACTATCTTTCAGTCGCTATGGTGGAGATAGTTCTTCGACAAGCTCAAATGGTGATTCTGACTCATCATTCAGGTTGAGCTCTGATGATTCGTCGATTGGGGTTGCCTCTAGAACTACTGATTCTACCGACCGAGCCCTATCTCACGCTGATCTGGCACTACCTCTGCCTCGCAAAAGGTCCACCATCATTCGCTATTTCTCAGATGAGGAAGAATCTACCCACGTGGGGTTTATAAGGGATACACGTGCAAGACTTGCCCTTGGAGGACGGGCACTCAGGACTCAGGGGAGTCGGCCCTGTCCTTACTTGGATTATTTTCGCGACGGGCTCACAAAAAATGACGAATTCTACCATCGGTATAGGATATTGTCATCTATCTCCCTTGCTGAAGTGGGATCGGAGGTCAATTATGTAGAGGAACAAATAACCATACCTCTGATGAAGATTACTGAAGGAGGGGTGAAATTTCCTCTAGACTGTCACCTTCGGTACTTCTTATGTTCGTTCATGCTCACTCCTTGCCAACTGTCAATCAATAGTTATCGGATCATCTGCTCTGTGCAGGCGCTATGTGCGAGGGACAACTTGGATTTATATGTGGCAGATCTTATGGGGATGTTTTCTCTTTTTTGTAATAACACATCTGAAAGATATTTTCTCTCCGCTCGCAAGCCCTTTGAAGATGTCATCTCTAGGTTGCTGGACTCCGAGAGGTGGGCATGCGCATACATCCAACTTTTCAGGGAATATAATTTTGTGCCAGGGAAAGAATGACTAAACCCATTTCCAATGATGTCGGGTGATCCAGGTTGAAGGCCCTATCTTTTTCTACTCCCAAATGCTTGGGAGCCCTTGCTCTCTCTGAAAACCTTCATTTCTTATGCAGATGTCCCCAAGATTTCGAAGGTCCTGAGAAAAGATGCTTCGGATAAACGGATCACCGCATTAATGAGGTGCAGGGGAAGGGATGTTTCATCCATGTTGGGGTGTGAGCCAACGTACCGAAGCTTCTTGGAGGACCAGAAATCCAGGGAAAGATAAAAGCGGTTGTGGTTCCCCATGGACGTGCACCTCTACGGAAGAGATCTGACCTCTTTCAATATTTTGTGGGGGGACCTTCGTCGACCGTGAGAGGGGGCGTCGAAGTTCTCGGAAGGGATGCATCACCTGCTGCTACGTCGGAGGAAGCTCCTGCGAGCGTTCTGGTTGGGGGAATTCCTTTGGAATCGCTTGAGGTGAAGAAGGAGCCCCTTGAATTTGAGGAGGTACCGGAGGGAGTCAGATATGATGACATACGAGATGCTCCCACCCGACCGCCCCCCCGGGACGCATCTGAGCCCTGAACTCCAAAGTTCAAGAAATATTTCGGGTTGCCTGTTCTGAGGTCGAACAGTGTGGATGTCGATCTGACAGTCGCCCATCCGCTGCTTCAGGTACTTCAACTGCCGGCTGATATGAGGGTCCTACCAGCTGGGGTGGTAGAGATGTATGATCAGGCCAGAGTGCACCTTATAAAGGTACCATATACTCTCTTGCTGGTGGGGATTGTTGTTTGCTTACTGATGGTGCTTCTATCTTTTGTAGGCTTGTCAGGGTTACAAGGCCACCCAGGCTTCACTCAAGAGGTCCTACGATTGGGAACACTGGGCCCTGAGGGCAGAGACTGACCTTGAGCCTGTAACAGTCTAAAAGGATCTGCTTCTCTGGTAGCTTGACGAGGTGTTAGTGGAGCAGGACAATTTGAAAGAGAATCTTATGGTAGCCGAAGATATCCTCTGGCAATCACAGGAGGGATTCGAAGAAAAGCTTCAGAAAGACACCACTGATGCCGACACCAAGGCTTATTCGGAGGGGTATAACGATGTCGAAGTTGATTATCGGTGGCAAGTACATGAACTCTGCCCTGAAGCACATGAGATTGGTTATAGGGGAGCTTACAAAGAAGCATAGAGGCAGGCTCTTGATGCCACAGGGGTGCCTGAGGATTCGCCCCTCCGGGCTGAGGCGTCTGTACCGGAGCCTAAAATCCCTCCTTTAGTATTCCCAGATAAGGAGCCTCTAGGTGATTTGTCGGGGGCTCTTCCACCGGAGCACTTATAGTACTGCTTTTTGTAGAAGCCAAACTTTTGGTTGTATTATTCTATAAACACAATTCTGTTAAAAGTTTCAGTTTCTTAGAGTTTACCTTTCCTTTCCTGGAGGGTGCTAGACTAAAATAGACTGCACCATGATGACGGACAGGGGTCCGGATTGTGCCGGACATACCAATAGATAACCCCATGATGAGGGACAGAGGTCCGGATTGAGCCAGACATATGAATAGATAGCCCCATAGTGAGGGACAGAGGTTCGGATTGTGCTGGACATATAAATAGATAGCCCCATGATGAGTGACACAGGTACGGATTGAGCCAGACATATTAATAGATAGCCCCATGATGAGGGACAGAGGTCTGAATTGAGCCGGAAATATAAATAGATAGCCCCATGATGAGGGACAGAGGTCCGAATTGAGCAGGACATATAAATAGATAGCTCCATGATGAGGGACAAAGGTCTGGATTGAGCCGGACATATAAATAGATAGCCCAATGATGAGGGACAGAGGTCCGGATTGTGCGGGATATATAAATAGATAGCCCCATGATGAGGGACCAGATGATCGTTGGACTGTGCGGTCAGCCAAAAGATCTTCTAGTTGGCAGTATTTGTCCACCTTTTGCATGAGGTCTTCTATATTGTCTGGAGGGTTGATCATGAGTTCCCGGAAGATAAGGCTGTCGGTTTCAAGCCCCATTTTAAAGGAGGTTGTTGCAATGTTCTGGTCGCAGCCATGGATCTCATTATAAAGTTCCTAGTAGCGGTCGGCATACTGCCAGAGGGATTTCCTCTAGCACTTCTGGAGACTGATCAGAGCGCCGACGTCCTTTTTCTGAGTAGTGCTCGTGACGAAGTGAGCAAGGAATGCCCGCTCGAGATCTCTGAAGCTTCGAATGGATCTCCTCGGGAGCTTATTAAACCACAGGGATCCTTGGATTCCCAGGCTTGTAGGGAAGACTTTGCACATAACGGCTTCATCGGCCGTGTAGAGGGACATAACCTATCGGCAGTAAATAAGATGAGTATAGGCGTCAGTTTTGGATTCATACCTGGTGAATTTGGACAGATGGAACCCGGTCGGGATGGTTGCCGATTTAATTGTCCAAGAGTAGGGAGTGGTGCTGAGCTGCCCAAGTCTTGCATCCACATCCCAGTGGGCATTCGCCGGTGGGTCCTCCGGGGTCCGGCTTCTTCTATGCCAGTGACGCTCAGCTCTGTTATCCCTGCATGGAGAGGAGGAGGTGTGGTGTCGGTGCCTTCCGGCGACCTCCGAGCTCCGATGACTTTTCTGGTGGATAAACTCTTGACTATTGCTAAGTGTGTGTGTACTCTAGGATTTATTTCCATAGTCGGGTATGAATCACATGTATTGACCTAGGGTAAGTCTAGGGTGATTATCCTTGGTTTTATCGAGGTTGGGTTGAATAGTGATGCTTTGTGGGACTAATACACTACCTTGGTTAGGTACGCGCACCACGTGTTCGATGAAAATCCCCTTAGTCATAAGTCGTGTTTTGAGAAATTTATGGCATTGGGTTGAAGGATGATGAGTATGGGTATGCAACGGAATGAATTTGGGTTGCACGTATCATTGTAGGTCCCTTGGAAATGATTGAGTGCCATGTGTTCGATGAAATTCCCGTGAGAATCATAGATTGTGTTTTAGGCAAATCGTGATGTTCGGATTGTCGTAAGACTTGTATGTGAAACAACTGGGTGCGTTGAGCCTTTAAAATCATAACAAGTCCCTTTGAACTTACAGGATGCCGAGTGTTCAGTAAAATTACTAAGTGGGCATTGAAATGGGATTGGGTGTCTAAGTCCCCTCCCTTTATATTTTCGTGAACTTGGACTTTCCTTAGCCACATTGTGGTAAAAGGTTGGTTTTAAACATTTGATTGAGGTTGAATTATCACGTTGATTGTGCTCCTTGGGTTGGCCAAGGTTGAGCTAGTAATTGGAAAAAATTAAGCAAGTGATTCAATATACCTAATGAATGTCGAATATGGAGGATGTGCCCTACGAGGGCTACTTGCACCCAACCTTGAATCGATCACTTGTGAAACGTTTAATCAAATGGAATATAATCGAATTGGAGTGGCGACCCATGTATCAGATTAAAATTGAACCCATTCGCGTAGTTTCGGAATGGTGTGGTATTAAAATTGAACCCATTCGCGTGGTTTTGGAATGATGTGGTATTAAAGTTGAACCCATTCATGTGGTTTCAGAATGGAAAAATTGATAACAATGATATGGGAATTATAATTGAACGCATTCGCGTGGTTTCAGAATGTGGGATGGTCTCTCCATCCATGACATTGTGCACAATGGGGGTCTCTTGGCCCTCCCAACGAGCTGGGGAACGACGGATGGAAAGGATAGTGTGTCGACAAGCCACTATGCCGGACCCAATCAAATATGAAAACAATTCTCAAGTATGATAAAATGACATAAAAAGATAAATCAAGAGTGGACTTAGGAGGGGATTCTTGGATTTATTCCTATTGTGGAGTAAATGAATAGAAAGACAGAAAGGAAAGAAAGAAATACCTCAAATATCCAATGTGCATATGAATCCAATACTTAATGATAATGATAGTTAGTGAAGTTCGTGAGGTGAATTAGTAATGGATATCTCGGTAGCACCTTCGTTTGGATTCTTGGTAGATCTTTAGGGTTGCCTTACCTTAATTGAGAGTTTGGTTGATTTGTTTTAGAGTTTGTGTTGGTTGGACCTAGGATGCCTTTCCCTTGCACTCACTCGATCTTGAGGACTTGTGTATACTTGCCTTGTTGGTCACACGCCCATCTCCATTACATTTGGGGTTATGTTTGCATCACTTGAGACTTAGTTTCCTTCACACCTTGGGCTCTTTTATAGTTCTTGTACGTTCACTTTTGGACACATAGGCACGCATCACATATGCATGCTTGGTAGTAGTTAGGGTTTTTTTCACTGAGCTGTGGTTCGTTCAGACCCTCATTTTTCTCTTTTTCTAGTTCTGTGTTGCAGGGCTAGGAGGACTTGGTTATTTGGAGTTCGAGTCAGCTGCTAGATTTTCTCAGGCTTTGCTACTCCAGTTTCAGTTACTTTTCTTATACTTGTAGATCTTTCTGTTCACTGTAGCAGTTATAGTAGGCCAGTACTTGTACTTCACTTCCGCTCTTGTACCTTGTTTATATTTCTACTTTATACTGCCCAGTGATGTAATGATAAATTCAACTGAGTGTATCTGCATGGCAAGTAGTTATATCCCATGTTTATTTAATTAATTTGTATTTCAAAAAAATGGTTTGAAAATCCGGGGCGTGACAACTTGGTATCAGAGCTTTCGATTCGAATACCTTGGAGCCGTGGGGAGACACTTAGTCTCCATGGGTTGTCTCAGTCATTATATTATTTTATGGTTGCGTCGGTGTGCTTGTTATGCACCCTTGCATCTTGGCCTTGTGTCTTTGAGGTGTCCTGCATGTCGGTCTCTTTCTATGGATCTTGAGTTTCTTCATCCCTTTGGGAGTCGAGTATTGTTCCTTGCGACAAGTCTAGTTGCCTTGCGGTTTCTATTTGGTCGTAGATCCCTTTGTATCACTCGAATGGAGTTTGTGGTTGTGGTGAGATGAAATTCATAGAAATGTTTGAGGCTATTGTCGCGATTACCCCTTGTCCTATTGTGTGTGAGACGTGATCTTGGTTTTGTTGGCACATTGCATTAGGATTTTGTGGCGTTGGTCTTGCTTTGGTGGTTGGTAGTACCACTTAGAGTTCTTTGAGCCTCAATAGTTTAGTTATCCTTTCCCTTTGGGATATGATTTTTTTGTGTAGTTGATGGGAATTAGGCCTTGTGGTCCATTTCGAGTTAGTGTTTTTCCCCTCGTTTTAGTGGAAATCTTGAGGCATTACCGAGATTTCCTAGTACTTTCCTTTAAGGGGTATGACCATTTAGTATCCCCTTTCACGAGATTAAATTGTTTGCGTTAGATTTGGAGTTTGTGAGCTTCGCGATGCCGTTATTCGTTAATTCGGGGATTTGAGTTTGGATGTGACGTGCTATTCTATATTGGAATTCTTGCCTTGCGTTGATTTAGAGCCGGTTGGTGGTGAGAAGTTCGACATCGATGTCCGTTTGTTGGAGTTTGGGCTTACTGCTCATGTGGAAGCTTGGGTGCTCCATGAGAATTGTTCATCCTTCTCGTGTTCGCTCGGGTCTTCTTGATTGAATGGCATTAGTTGTTCCCTTGCGAGTTAGCTATATGGTTGCGAGTCATGTCGTGAGTGCCTTGAATGAATGCGTTTGTTTGAATCGTTCCTAGCTCGATTGCGAAGGTGGTCCTCTTGAGGTAAATACTTGGATTGTAAGGAGTCGCAGGATCCTTGAGATTTTGCTTGTCCATAAGTCATGAGTCCTATTGGCGTGTCCCTTACCGTCTATCGACTTGTTGGACCATTATTGTATCTTCTTCGGGTTAAGCATGGATTTGAAATTCGCCTAGGTGAATCCATTTTAAGTGTTGAATTCTTTCAAAGTGATTGGTGTCACCTTGTACAATTATTCTATCTCGACCTTGATGTAGTGATTCTTGATCGATGTTTTGGGCTTTGACATATGTATATTCCCTATGAACTTCATGTTTCCATTTTTTTTCTTGTTGACTTATCTCCGGTTGATGGGATGGGTCATAGTACATCCCTTATGGTGTTCCTTTTAGTTTCTTACCTCTACGGACATCGTTATAGATCCTTTATTTTGGTTGGTGTTAGGTGCAAATGAGGTATCCGCCCTGTGTTGATGAGCTTAGCGATGAAAGAAATTTTGATTTCTTCTTTGTTGCTCCGTCTATTCATTTATGCTCGTGTGTCGTGTGATTCTTCTACCGTGCGTTAGTAAGTCTTAGAATTGGCAAGCGACGTGTTCAACTGGTCATGTAGCCGTGTGTTATTGTTCTCTTGACTGATAACCCTTGACTGATAACCCTTTGGCCAGACAGGACAAAGTGCCTTGTTTACAGCGAAGATTCCCTCGGGGGCAGCATCCTAGGTTTTGCGCACATGGCAGACACACGCCTGACACAGAGTCAGCTTTTCCGTGATTCCAGCAGAATGTCAGGCATGCTCTGTCAGCTTTTCTGCCGCCCAACGCTGTCAGGCGGCGCCGCCTGACACTGTCAGGGCCGACCGGTCAGCCACACGTTCAGACACTCAGAGGAGACAGGCACACTGCCCCATGATCTGCCACACCAGCTCACCCGCGCCGAAGCGCGTGTCTCCCACCCTCCGAGTTCTATAAATACAGTTGAGCATTCAATGCAAGGTAGACTCTCTCTCACTAGAAAAAGCTCTGTCCATTTACTTTCTCACTTTAAACTCTTGCTGACTTTGCCATCGGAGGGTCCACCGCCGCCGCCGCCGGTAGCCTAACGTTTGTTACCTGCGCAGCTAGGTCCAGCCACACCACCACAGCTCGTCTCCTCTGCTCACAGCAGCAAACCACCGCAAGAAAGGCTTACCCTCCAACATCTTGACATGGTGAGTTGGTTTGAGAAGAGCTATCGACAGGGGCATCTCAAAAAAAGTCACCAAGGTCATGCGGTTACCATGCTAGGATGTGTGCGTGTGGTGTCGTGTATTCTTTGACTTGAAAATTTTGGAACATGTCCATGTGTTGCATTATAGTCGAGGTAGTTCATGGGCTTGGGTGCAACGACGTGTTCCTATTAGTTACAAATCATCGGCATATCGGCATATCGGCGTATCGACGTGTCCTTGGCATATCCTTGTGTATCGGTGTAACTGTAGTGCGATTATTAGTTTGTGGAGGGCGACGACGTGAAAATTGCTTATGTGCCAGCTTGTAGATTGATAAGGGAGTGTTGGCGTTTGCGACACCGACTCATCTATTTTCTTTCATTTGGAATAGTCATCGTTAAGAAGGTTGTCTCTTGTAGGATCCTCCATTCTTTCGTTATCTCGGTGAATCGATTTTGTGTCGGCGTATCTGTATC
>NMUG010009169.1:0-11370 GCA_002855965.1 Monotropa hypopitys
TAGCGATTTTATTAGACCGCTGAAAAATATAGGTACCAGTGCTTCAATTGAGCCGTTGAGAATGATGGGGTCTATAGTAACGCTTTGATTGAGCCACTGGAAAAGATGGGGTCTATAGCAGTGCTTTGAGTGAGCCGCTGCTATAAGGAGGTATTTTTCCAGCACTTTTCTAATGGCCGCTGGTAAAAACCTCTTTTAGCAGTGTTTTTTGGCCGCTGCTAAAACCGTTTTATACCAGCGTTTTTTGGAGCCGCTGGAAGAAAAAACGCTGGTAGAAATTGATTTTCTTGTAGTGAGTGTTCGTCATTGATAATGAGTGCCGAAGGCACGAATCAATGACGAAAACACTACTAATGTTCGAAGTTTCATGGTACCTTTATGTATTGTGTTGCGCTTTAGAATTATTGAGTGCGATCGGCACAGACAATATACTAGTGATCTATCATTGCACACCTATATATTTGAGAGCTTTGTTTATTTTTAGAGTTTTTTTTATTGAGTTTGCTATAAAAGAGTCATCTAATACACAAAACTCTCATATAATTTGGTGAAAAATGAATGTACACAATACTATCCTGCAAGTAAAGAGATTTTTTTCATAAATCGATAGTGTCATCTAACGTTTTTTGTGAGCACAACTCAAATTTACAGTGAGGGAGACCGAAAAAAAATTATTCAAGTTCTTCCAATTATATAATTAGGTATAAATCTAATGGGTTCTATATACAACCACTTAAATGCTAAATACAGTTCATGTTTTTTTTTTAATTTTTAGACCTTCAGACACAAATTTCCGAATGATTTTTTGTGAATTTTTTTGAACTATTTGGACACAAACTTCCAAAATTTGTCTAACTATTCGGACACAAACTTCCGAACTACTCTATTTTTGTTTGAAAATTTGTGTTCGGAAGCCGATCATTCGAACACAAATTTTCAAATGTGAGCTGTATTCAGCATTCCAGTGGTCGACATAAATCTATTTTTAAACGCTTAGAGCATCTCCAAGAGACACTCTAATTCAACATGAATAGGTAAAATACATATTCTAATGTTTATATTTGAGTTCAAAGAGGCTATGTAAAAGGCTCTCTATTTTACATTTCTTTAATTTCACTAGGTAAATGTAAAGAGCAACAATAACTCTTTAAAACTATTTGTATTAATTAATATGAAGACTACAACCAATCATTGATTAGTTTTTGTATTACATATTATTTTATATTTCAAAATATAGTTAATTAGTTTTAATATTTAATAAAAATAAAGAGTACTATTAGAGTATACACTAGTTAAACTACTAATATAAAATAAAGAAAGTTAATTTTTAATGACTTAAATAGCAAAAAATAGCTACTAGTCTTGAAGATGCTCTTACATTACCAATTTCGTGCTCTAATAAACCCTAGCTCTGTGTTTCTCTCTCTCTCTCTCACTCAACTCGGCGCTGCAGTGTTCCATTACCGGTCTCTTACTTCACATGAAGATAAATACCTGACCCAACAGAGATAAAAGTTGTCGTTCTTATTTTCTTCTGTTATTTCCCAGATAAAAACGCAGAAATGGCATACGTCTCTGCATCGAAGCCTCCTCAACTGAAACCTGTGATTCACACTGGTCTCTCAAGGATTTCAAATCCCATTTGCCTCAAATACCTCTACTTCTTCTGTTCGTCACCTTCTCCAAACCTCCCAATCGGCGACAGCTCACTCTCTTCGAGCGATCCAACACCAATCCCAGACCCAGAATCCGCAGTTCCACCTGGGGCGCCTGTGCCTGAAATCCGAAATCTTGATGAGAAGGCGAATCAGAGAATCCTAAGAGGTAAGAAGAACAGAAACCCAGAAAAATTAGAGGATACTATATGTAGAATGCTATCCAATCGGCCATGGACGACTCGTTTACAGAACTCTATCAGGAGTTTAGTCCCTGAATTTGACCATTCACTCGTTTATAATGTAATGCACGGTGCCCGGCATGCTGACCACGCTCTCCAATTCTTCCGGTGGGTAGAGCGGGCCGGGCTATTTTCTCATGATAGGGAGACCCATTTCAAGATAATTGAGATTTTGGGCCAAGCTTCAAAGCTCAACCATGCCCGGTGTATCCTGTTGGATATGCCCAGGAAGGGTGTGGAATGGAACGAGGACATGTTTGTTATGTTAATTGATAGTTATGGAAAGAAGGGTATTGTCCAAGAGAGTGTGAAGATTTTTCAGAAAATGAGGGAATTGGGTGTTGATAGGACGTTAAAGTCGTATGATACTTTGTTTAAGGTGATAATGCGAAGAGGCCGGTATATGATGGCTAAGAGGTATTTTAATAAAATGTTGAGTGAAGGAGTAATGCCAACTTGTCACACTTATAATATCATGATTTGGGGTTTTTTCCTTTCATCAAAAATTAAGACAGCAATCAGATTTTTTGAGGACATGAAAAGTCGTGAGGTTTTGCCTGATGTCGTTACTTATAATACTATGATTAATGGATATCTTCGGGTTAAGAACGTGGAGGAAGCAGAGAAGTTCTTTGTGGAGATGAAGGGGAGAAATATTGCTCCAACGGTGGTGAGCTATACTACCATGATTAAGGGGTATGTTTCAGTTGGGCAAGTTGATGCTGCATTGAGATTGCTTGAAGAGATGAAAAGTTTTGATATTAAGCCAAATGCTGTTACGTACTCTACCCTGTTGCCTGGGCTTTGCGATGCAGAAAAAATGGCTGAAGCTGAAAACATATTAAAGGAAATGGTGGAGAAATATATTCCTCCCAAGGATAATTCTGTATTTGAACGACTGATATCTGGGCAGTTCAAGGCAGGTAACTTGGATGCAGCTGCAGATGTGCTTAAAGCGATGATTAGATTGGGCATTCCATCTGAGGCTGGACATTATGGCCTCTTAATTGAGAATTTTTGCAAGGCTGGGCTATATGACCGTGCAGTTAATTTGTTGGACAAGCTTATTGAAAAGGAAATTATTTTGAGGCCACAGAACACTTTGGAGATGGAGGCTACTGCATATAACCCGATTATTATGTATCTCTGCAATATTGGCCAGACATCAAAAGCTGAAACTCTTTTCCGGCAGTTAATGAAGAAAGGTGTTCAGGATTCCATTGCGTCCAATAATCTCATACGAGGGCATTCAACAGAAGGAACTCCTGAATCTGCATTTGAAATTTTGAAGATCCTGATTAGGAGAAAGGTTCCTTCTGAATTAACTGCACACAAGTTGCTGGTTGAGAGCTACTTGAAGAAAGGTGAACCTGCTGATGCTAAAACTGCTTTGGATATCATGATAGAACGAGGGCACTTTCCTGATTCGTCTCTTTATAGATCGCTGATGGATGGTCTGTTTGAAGATGGTAGGGTTCAAACTGCAAGCCGTGTGATGAAAACTATGGTTGAAAATGGGGTGAAGGAAAACATGGATTTGGTTGCTAAGATATTGGAAGCTCTTCTCATTAGGGGTCATGTCGAGGAAGCCCTTGGGAGAATTGAGCTACTGATGCATAGTGGAATGACACCTGATTACGATAATCTTTTGTCTGTTCTTTGTGAGAAAGGGAAAACAATTGCCTCTTTGAAGCTTTTAGACTTTGGTTTAGAGCGTGAGTGTAACATAGACTTCTCAAGCTATGATAAGGTGTTGGATGCCCTTTTATCTTCCGGGAAGACACTGAATGCGTATTCGGTGTTATGTAAGATAATGGAGAAAGGAGGAGTTACTAATTGGAAAAGCTGTGAGGATCTTGTCAAAAATCTTAATGAGGAGGGGAATACAAAGCAAGCAGATATTCTGTCAAGGATGATCGTGGGAAAAGATGGAGGCAAAAAACGGAAGAAACAGGTTGCGTCTGCTTTGTAATTTCACTTTGAGAATCTTGAGATGACTCTTTTTTTTTCCCTCGCAAATAAGCTTTAGAGGAAATGATTGTATTATTATGTTCCCGCTTTCAGTTCTGGGTTTGGGAGGTTCAGCTCCGCTTCATGTTTCTGCTTTCATGTGAAGAACATAATCCAGTAAATAGGGAAGATATTCAGGGAAGATATTCTTGAGAGATGGGAGTACAGTTAACAAGTGATGAGTCTTCATCTTTTCAGAAAAGATTTAAGCTCTAGTGTATTTGCATCTTCCTTTCGCAGGAAAAACTATTCATTGCTGAAACCCTTTTTTTTGTAAGTTTTTACTGTGATTCAGGTTTTGCTAGTTGAGATTCATTCCTGTGCTTCTCCTCTTTCGAATTTGGGACATGTAATTTTGGAGTTGAGCTCCTCTACAATTCCAAATGAAAATTGTAGAGGGATACAATGCACATCCAAGTGCTAGAATTAATGCATCAAATATGATAAAATGTAAAAAAACAAAAACTGTTTTATTCCTGCACGCTTGGATGTGCATTGTATTCCTCTACAATTCATTTGGAATTGCAGTAGAGCCCATCTCGTAATTTTGATGTTGTTTGCTTTCTGAAATGATTAGCGGACACTTTTCCCAGAAAATTTAAGGAAAAATATGTTGAAAAATGGAATTTGTTACTTTTTGGTGACTTTGTCCCCCAAATTGAGTGGGACATAAATAGTAATTGAGGTGGCACAAAGTGGGTTTATGTACTCATAAGCAATGACTTTGTCTTGCCCACCAATTTTCCCCAGGGACAGGAGGAGCATGGGATGACCAACACGTGGTGGTGTAGAAGGTGTACGAGCGTGCTAGGAGAAGTGAATCTCCAAGAGGAATAAAGAAAAATGCATGAAAATACTAACTAACTTCTTTCAAATAATTGCGAAACTCGAGCTAAAGTTATAACGGTTCGTGTGTCTTAAACAATGACTTTTACAATTAAAGAAAATTACATGGAAGAAAGAAAGAGAGGAGTGGGAAAGGAGACAGGAGGGGGAAGAAAAAGAAGAAAGACATAGATAGAAGAAGAAAGAGGGATTAATCAACTAACTGCTAGGGTTAGTAGATAATACTAAATTACTTTTGTTGCTGTGAGCATTGTTGGTGCGTAGACCTCTTTCAATATTGCATATATGTCTTCATTTATAGCTACTGAAGCATTGCAACTCACACATGTAACTGCTCATGAACACATTATACACATGTCTCTCATAACCACTTTTACTTGAGAGTGTACTAAAGATTGACATGTTGCTCCTCCTTTAACCGAATTTAACTACTCATGTTCGCAATAAAAATTAATTTCGACTAGTCATGTAGTTTTAAATTATAAACCAGTTTCCTATAATTTAGGCAACAAACTTATCTCCTAAATTAGATAATTCGACTATGATTATTAAAATCTGAATTACATAATAATTTTCAATTGATTTATTTGTCACGTGAATTTCAAAATTTGTGTAGATTGGTTTAACCCTTACATGTGGCATTACTGGAGTGGTTTGGAAAGATTTTCTGGAAGATACTACTTCCTAACGTATTCATAAAAGGGGTTAAGAGAGAAAAATATACGCTCTAAATTTAAAACAAGTTTTATCTCTCTCTACCTTTAGCTTTCACTGCCATAGCCACAAAACTTGCGACTGTAGCAGAGAACGTTTTACCATGGCCACACTTTGAGCACAAGCTTCTGCCTAAGATGAGAACAATACAAGTACTGTGATGAAGAAATTGATTCTGGATCACAAACCTAACATTCGTGAGGAGATTCTCCTTCATGTATCTGACCAAACTGGTCATTCCTCTTCATTACCCAAATACGGGTTAGGGCCTTGCTTTTCAGATGACCTTCCAGACTTTTTGGATAAATATTATCCACACGACATTCCTCTTCCCTTGGCCCCATCTACAACAAATTGGGCCACAGATTGGGAAAATTATTCAAAGTCGAAACCCTTTAAAGTGTAGGTCACCTCTTCTTCAGAGTATGACGAGTGGTTGATTAAGATTGAAAAAGTAAAGGGAGATGTTTGGAAGAAAGTTGGAATTTATCATGCCATACCTATGAGTTATGACATGCCATCCCCTGATACTGCTCTTATCAATGCGCTTTCCTTTTTCTGGTCCCCCAGCACGAACGCCTTCCATTTTCCCTGTGGACCTATGACGCCTACACTCTAAGATGTGGCATTTATCACAGGATTGCGCCCTCATGGCATTGAGGCCAATGACACTTTAGAACCATCCAAGGTGAGCTTTGAATATCCCAAAACGAAGGATATTACCTTTAATTACTTCCTGGAATAGAATGTTGTGATAGATGTTAAGGTTGAAGTTTCTGAAATGGAACATATAGCATTTTTGATCTACTGGTTGAAGAAATTCGTCTTTTGTAGCGGCCCTTTGAAGATCACCCGGTACTATACAAATTTGTCCAAAGCTCTTTCTGTTGGTCAGGAGATTGCTCTGGCCCCAATTTTCCTTGCTCACTTCTACAGGTGTATGAAAGAATTGGTAGATCATAAGATATCTGGTTGCACATGCCCCCTATGGTTGATGCAATTCTGGGCATGGTCATACTTTTCTGGTTTAGCAACTGAGGAGCCGTTGGATCAGAAACAAAAAAGAAAATCAAGGGATACGGTCTTCTGCCGCTTGTATCTGAAATCCCTTGCTCATAAGGAACATTCATTTGATGAGTGTGTCAAATATTTGTACTGTTTTGCAAAAGATCCTCGTTCATATTTCTGGACACCATTTGAGAGGAACTCCTCTTGTCTTGATTGGCTTGAGACTTCTATAAAAGAATTATCTTCAGAAGTTCTGGTTCACAGGGAGGTATGGGCTAGTTTCTTGACGGTGAGGGATCTCCCTTATGGCATGGGCTCTAATGGTCCCAATAACAAGTGTGGGGTTGAGTATTACAACCCTACTCAGTGTGCCAGACAATTTGGATTAGCCCAACTTATTCCCATTCCACCTTATAAAACCATAAACTCTGATCTTAGTGAGAGGATGCTACTCATTTTAGATGATATGAAGTGTCTCATGGAGAAGAATGCCATCTTGATCTCTGCCAAATTTAATCTTGTCCCTTTTTATGAATTTCCTCTGACCACTCCGGCCTTCGATGCATGATGGAAGAAGACATATTTTAGTCAAGTCTCAAAATCTATAGAGTTGTTGTTGAGAAGAATTTCTCCCATGGCGATGTCAAATGCAGTACTAATGATCAAAGAAAAAAGGTACGCCTTCTCATGCCGAAATTTATCAATCTATTCTTAAGTTGGAGACCTTCTTAAAACACAAATGGAATCCTCGTAATCCTGAGGTAATAGAAGAAGCTAGGAGAAATAGAATGATTGAAATTGAGAATAGGCAAAGAGACTTAGCCGCTGCGGCATGGTGGAAAATATATCAATCTACTCCTTTAGGGGAAAACATTCCTTCTTTAAAAGATTTAAAGAAACCATTTGGAAAACCTATTCCGCCATCCCCCAACACTTCATTTGCTATTGCTGACACCTTAGCATATGAAGGCATGTATGAGCTTTATCCAGAAAATAGAAGGGCCACAATCGTTAAGACCGATGCCCCCAATGGGAAATAGAAGATTTTTATAAGCGTGAGATATTCACGGTCATAAATTCAGTTGAAAGAGGTCAGAGGCTGATCTAATATCTTCTAATCCTTCTGCTTGTAACAAATATTTATGGACTTTTGCCTCTTCTTTCTAGATGCTATTTCTTTAGTAGAATCGTCTGATCTTGACGAGGAGGACGAGGAGGATGAGAAATCTGAACAAGATGTAAAGAAGATAGAAAGTCTCACTTTAGAGAGCCAAACGAGGATTGGTAAAGGTACTCCTCTCATTTCTTCTTGCCATTTATTGTTTCTAGTTGGGCTTCTATTGATGACAGCCTTTGTTTCCGGGAGACAAATGTTGTCAAACCCAAAAGAACCTGATCTATTACTAAGATAGAAGATGAACCCTTCTTCACTTCATTGAAGGAGGTATTGGAATTTCCCAATCTCCTCCTTCTTTTACTTGAGTATCACTAATCATGTCATTTCTACAGACTATGGATAGTAGAGGATTAAAGAGGAAGAAGGTGCAACATCAAGAACAGTTTGGTGAAACTGGAGGTAAAACCATCTCCATTCTTGTGTTAAAAGTTTCAAAGACATTGACTGGGCTCTAAAGTACTAAAACTGTATCTTCTAAAATTGGAGTCCCACTGAAGGAGAGTGCTCCTCTAGTGACTAGAGCCATGACTGTAGGTGATCTACAAGGAATCTTGTCGCAAAGTTCTGCCATTCTCGTAAGTAATCATGGCATTGTAATACCAGGATATATGCAAATTGCTTCTGAATTTTTTAACAACTTTGTTTACAGACCATCTCCAAAGGCTCCTGCATGGCTTCTCCAGCTCGCTCTACGGCCGTATCCAGCAAAGTCAAAATAGAGCCTAAGGAGCTTCTTAATCGTTTGAAGGAAAAACTAAAGAAAGGAGCCAACATCAGCTAGATATCTACCTTAGCCGCATCCTGCAGAAGCATTCAAAAGAGTCCTTCAACAGAAGAGGTGTCCAAGGCGAAGGATATTTTAAAAGGAGCTTGTAACTTCAATTTGAAGCAATGATCCAGCCTGAGGTTCTTGTTACTCTGAAAACTGCTTTGGAAGTTCTTACTTCTTCAGAAGATATACCAGATGTTCCTCAGGATCAATTGAGGCAATTCAAAATAGCTTTGTCGTCCCTCATCTAGGATTATCTAAAAAATATGACTGAGATTCAAGAAATGAAGGACACACAAACTCACTTTGCAGATCTTGGGGAGGCGTCGACTCTTGCGATGGATAAGATAGAGAAATTCCAACATCAAAAAGAACAACTATCTGTTCAGAAGAAACAAAATCTTGAGAAGATCATGGAGATTCAAGATAATATAGCCTTGTTGCAGCAGCAAGTGGCCCAGCTTCATGCAGAAGATGTTGGTTATGATGAGAAACTGCAGGAGATTACTCATGAGGAAGAAGAGGTCGCTGCTGCTACTCAGCCTTTGGTAGAAGATCATGACGTTCTAAGTGCTGAGATTTCCTATGTGGAGGCTCAGATTGAAGCCTCGGTGACCAATTTGTCCACATTTACTGCTCATTGGGACAAATTCAAGACTGATGTTTTAGAGAAGTTGTAAACTTCTGATTTCTGATTTCTCTTTTGCTGGTGATCTTTTAAGAATTCTATTTTTGTGAGGAGGCACTTATGAACTTTCAAACTTGTTGGAAATTTATGACTTGGTAATGTGATTATTAGTATCAATCATTTCCCACATAGTAGGATGCCATAATTTCAGAAATTTGCCATTGATTGGATGTTTATGCATTTCAGCATCTAAATCATATAGAATATATGTACCTCCTCTTAAGATCTGGGAAATCTGAAAAGGACCTTCCCATGTAGGATACCATTTTCCAAACTTATGGTCCTTCTTTTTGAATGGTAGAACTGCTTGCCAAACCAAATCTCCTTCCGCAAAAGATTTCTCCTTAACTCTTTTATTATACGCCCGAGCCACCTTATGCTTCTAAACCACCAAGTGATCTAAGGCAGATAATCTCATTTCATCGAGATCTTCTAATTCCATAAACATTACCTGATTATATTCCTTATAATCCAGGCCATTCTCGAACGTAATTCTAGCTGACCTGATATTTACTTCCATTGGTAAAACAACATCATGACCATAGGTAAGAGCATAAGGAGTAATACCAGTGCCAGTTCTTTTTGAAGTTCTGTAAGCCCATAGTGCGTCTGACAATGCCTCATGCTAAGTCCTTGGTTGGTCTTCTACCATTTTGCTGATAATCTCCTTCAAGATTTTGTTGGTGGACTCAGCTTGTCCATTGCCTTGGGCATAATAAGGTGTTGAATGAGTCATTTCTATTCCAAATTGTTGCATAATTGCCTTAATTCTTTCTCCAAAGAAGACAGATCCTCTATCGGCAACTATGTGTTGAGGAATGCTGAAGCGATGGATAATCTGCTCTTTAATCATAGTAATGATTTCCTCTTGAGAAACAGCAGTCATGGGTATAGCCTCAGCCCATTTGGTGAAGAAATCAGTGGCCACGATTATATAAGTGTGTCCTTTAGAAGGAGGAATTTTTTTACCAATCAAGTCAATGGCCCATTTTCTGAATGGCCAAGGCTTTATTACCGACTTCATTAGAGAGGATGGAATCCTTTGAATTGGACCATGGGCTTGATAGGATTGGCATCCCGTAGCAAACTAGATACAATCCTTAAGGATGGATGACCAGTAATAACCATATCTCCTTAAAAGTCATCTCATATTTCTTATAGCTTGATGAGCTCCACAAATACCTTCATGAACTTCTCCTATAACCTTTAGAGCATCTTTAGGCCCCATACATTTGAGAAGAAGATCATCCTCCAAACTCTTTTTGTAGAGCTCATCTTCTATCAGTACATACTGGACAACTCTCTCTGATCTTCTTAGTTGAAGAGAGGTTTGGATATTTGAGAAAAGTAACAATTTCGTTCCTCCAATCATCTTCTCCCCTCCCAATATCAGAAGTAAAAATCTCCATAGACGCACTTCTTCTTTTTACAGAAGGTAAGATCTTTCTTTGAACGGTGATTGTTCTCTTGTACCATCCTTGGAGAATCTTGATTCCAGTGGAAATCTGTGCCAAATCATTTGCCTCTTGATTGAGTCTATTGGGAACATGAAGGAGCTTGGCATCATTAAATTCGTCTAGCAATTGTCTTGCCGCCATGTAATAAAGAGCTATTTCTTCACTGTTGCATCTGTAGATGCCCCCCAATTGGTTGATTATCAACTAAGAGTCTCCAATGACTCTTATGGTAGTTGCTCCCATTTCTCGTATAATCTCCAATCCAGTGATTATTCCCTCATACTCAGCTTGGTTATTTGTACATTGAAAATCAAACTGAAATGGCAATTGAGTTTTAACTCCAGCAGGAGATATTATGAGGATTCCACAACCAGAAGATGTGGCTGTTTTGGAACCATCAAATAAAAATTGCCAAGGAGCATATGAAACAGTAAAATGTCTAAGCCGATTGCCTCTTCATTAATATCCAAACATGGATGATCTGTTAGGAAATCGGCCAACACTTGTCCCTTTACTGCTTTTTGAGAAATATATTGGAAGTAAAATTCCATCAAACCAAGTGACCATTTACCAATTCGGACTCTAATGATAAGCCGAGAAAGTAAATATTTAATCAAATCAGTCTTGCAAACCACATAAACCAACATAGGCATCATATAGTGCCTAAGTTTTATTGCTGAAAAGTACAAGGCTAAACATAATTTCTCCACAGGAGAGTATCTACTTTCTACAGTAGTTAACAACCTACTGATATAGTATACTTCTTGCTCCTTGCCTTGTTCATTATTTTGGGTTAATAAACTT
>NMUG010009170.1:0-11367 GCA_002855965.1 Monotropa hypopitys
TAGTATTTATACATATATAAATTTATATATGTACAAATTTCTACATAAAAATTTATTTTGTATATATATTTTAGGTTTACGAGTCTAGTCGAATTGAATACTATTACACTCAAGTTTATCTCACTTATTAAACGAGTCTAAAATTGAGGCCCGTATTTGATTCGTTTAATAGATGATATAAATTTGAACAAACTCGGTATACCTAGTCAAGTCTCAAATAATTCTTGGACGACTCTATTTATTTGCAGTACTACTTACAACCAATGTATAAGAGAATTGTTTCTCATTACAAAAAAGAGAGGGAGAAAATTGAAGTTAAGCTCAACTATAGAGGAGCAAATTGCAATTTTTATTAAATATTAACAGGTGGCCCTAAGCACCTCAATTCAGATTCCAGGTTCCTCCTTCCACACCACAGGTCTCTCTCTGCATTTCTTCTCTACCAAGCCATCTCCATCTCCATCTCCATCATCGGCTACTATCCCCATAACTTCGATAATGGCCTTAGAATGGGTAGTGCTAGGGTACGCCGCAGGAGCAGAAGCAATCATGCTCCTCCTCCTGACAATCCCTGGCCTGGATCCACTCCGCAAGGGCCTGATCACCGTCACTCGCAGCCTTCTCAAGCCTTTTCTCTCAATCGTCCCCTTCTGCCTCTTCTTGCTCATGGATATCTACTGGAAGTACGAGAACCGACCCTCCTGCGAATCCGAGAACTGTAGTCCGTCGGAGCACCTCCGCCACCAGAAATCGATTATGAAAAGCCAGCGCAACGCCCTTCTCATCGCCGCTGCCCTTGTTTTCTACTGGCTTCTTTACTCCGTCACTGGACTCGTCGTTCGCCTCGATCTGTTGAATAAGCGGTTGGAGAAGTTGAAGGCTCGCGATTGATCGATCTTGTTTCGTGTTTTATGAATTTCTGGATCTGAGATAAGCCCATTGTCCCCCCCCCCTACTACTTCGATCTACTCTGGTGTTTCTACTCTGTTGTTTCGATGTGTCGGCTTTAGGTTTTGATCTGCTCTTATTTTAAGTACTTTCCAATGAATTCCTCGATGTTAACTGGTATTTTGATTTGCTTTTAGATCTTAAGTTTTTAATGTTATTGTTAGACAAATTATTACCAGGTGAAATTCTGGATGAGTCGATTATTGTTATTGAAGTGAGATCAGAAATTTTGCTTCAAATTGGGTATGAGGTAGCTGGATCCTTTGATACGGGACATAGCTCTTGCGTCGGGACCTAGGTGTTGTCACTTTAAACCTCGCTAATTTGTGAATAGTTAGCATCTGGCTGTTAGATTGCTACCCAACCTGACCTAGAAATGTGCCTTACACAATTGTTTATTTCGTTGGTGTTATATTGTTTTGGATCCCCAATGTGTTACTGTGTATCGAAGTCCATGCAAAGGCATTCACTTATTACGATCATTCACCCACAAATTACACTCTTGATCTTGATCTCAAGGTACCATGGCTTTTTTGGTACTGTTGTTGGTGAAGTCAATAGTTGTAGTTTGTTGTCACATTGTTGGGGTTTTCAACTTGAGCTATGTTCCCAGGCTGTAGGGTCCAAGCTGGTTAGATAATTTTGTAGTTATATATCTTCTATAGCAGACGCAAATGATTACTGTGAGCATATAGAAGGTTCTATTTCTTCATTAGTTTTATAGCCTTGTCAAAGAGAAGTGCGGAAACTCTGTCTAGATTTTGTTCTTCAACTATTGCTAAAGTTATTCTTTGCCTATGTATAAATTTACTCAGTTGGCCAGAATCCTTGTTCCTCACTAGGAAGGTCAAGTTTCTAAGTCTTTCAACAGGCAAGATCACCCTTCTCCAGGTATAGCGTCCTAATATACGACAAAAGGTTATTCATTAAAGATTTACAAGATGTAGATTATTAGCATCTTGCAGGTCTTGTACCCAGCTTGAGTTCTTGACCTGGAAATGTAGAGAACAATTTTGTCATTTAGCTAGTGTCACATTCATCGTATCCCCCACTGTGTAGGTGTAGGTAATTGTGTTCATTGCTACGTTAATACACTCGAAAAGTACTCTTCCGTGTATGGCCCTGCTTGTCGTGTTACTAGGATGTCAATGGTTTTGTTATCTTTTTCATTTTCACGAACTTCAAGTTGAAACTTACTGTGAAACTTGGCAGATTATTTATATTTGTGGCCTTTGTGTTAGTTCGCACCAAGCCATTTTTTGTGTTCATTTTAGAAAAGGTTAAGTTGGCAATTCTAAAGTAGAGATGAATTGCAGTAATATCGATAGCAGTTGGGTTGTGTACTTCTGTTTGCAACAATTGCAGGTCATTAGATTTCCTTTTGCAAGTTGAGTTTGTCCTCAATTTGATAAGACTAGAAAGATCGATCCGATCCGATCTGATCTTTCGCTACACGATCGGTGTAGAGTGTATTCACAGCCATGCAGCTACTGTTAGGGCACTAATGCAGTCATTGTAACCTTCTTAGACTTGTCCGTCTCTGCAATGGTCTAATCAACACATGAGAGCGACGGTGTCCTCATCAGACCCCTCCAAGCATCTTGAACACTAGAAGCTGATAAGCGAATAGTTCTCTCCTGTTCTAGTTACACGTAAACAATTAATCTCGTATCTGTGGGTGCATGCATGTAGTTAAGCTTTTTTTTTTCTTTTCTAACCGCCTCGTCTTGGTTATATGGCTTGTCTTCTCTGAAAGGAAGATGAAATCTTATGTGGGAGCATGTTTTGCAAAACTGTAATATGGTGTTGATGCGGTTAATAAGGTAAGGACTCAGCTCAGTGATATGTGCACGGGTCAGCCCAAATATCAGCTCGGTCATTACCCGTGGTCAGAGGTTCGGCATCCCTCGAGCCGAGGATGACAGAGCAGTTCGATAATAAAGATCTCACAACGATCACTCACTTATATATTACAAGGGATAATTCGATATATTCCCACTAAGGCAAGCGTATACATACTCGCCACATGATCTCCTAAGATCACGGGATATGACGCATCAATAGGAACGTTGCCATATATGGCGGAAACATTTAAGGAAACCGCTGATACGCTCCCGTGAGAATCGGGCGCGGGGACTAGGGTTTCCGAGATTGAACCACTGAAGTATATAAGGAAGAATCCACTCTGATGGCAGGTACACAATCATTATCTTACTTCAATTACTCTCTCTATACACAGATTTTCTCTCAGAACTCTTAGTGACTGGATCGTCGGAGGCGGTTTGAGGACCCCCCCCTCTCTGTGTCCTCAGATCGTTCCCCCTTTTCAGGTGATCGTGATTCTCCAGTGAAGGATCAGTGTTGGACGTGCGGAGTGAGCTATTCCAGAAATTGGTTCATCAGTTGGCGCCGTCTGTGGGAACGACTTGTTTAATTTCGTATTGGTGATAAATATTTGATGGCTCTTACGCGATCCACTGCACACCAGAATCCATCGGAGATAACCCCCGAGATGTTTCTGGCCATGCAACGCCAGATTGAAGTGCTCACAAAAAGCCTAGAGGAAACCCGCCAGGAAAATCAATAGTTGAGAGCCCAACAAAATCAACCACCACCTCAAGTACCACGGGAGCAGGAAGAGAACCAGGAAAGGGCTGACAACAATGAGGAAAGAAGGAACGAAAACCAATCTCAAAATGTTTTAGATCCTCAAGCTAGCGGATCGACAAGCAGAGGGGCCAAACAGCCGCTAGAAAGACCAGATGAAGATCTGTTGGCCTCGTTCAAAGCGCAGATCGACGGAATACAAAGGCGTATCCAGGCGAAAACCCCAGTGATTGTGGAAGGGTTGGTGCAGAACACGGATTCTCCATTTTCCGTGGGTGTTCTCAACACCCCCCTGTCTGCAAAGTTCAAAATGCCCGTTCTGGAGTCCTTCAATGGCACGACGGATCCACTCGACTACCTGGAGACGTATAAAAACCTCATGACGCTGCAGGCGGTCCCGGATGAAGTCATGTGCAGGGCTTTTCCTGTCACCCTCAAAGGAAGTGCGCGCATGTGATTTAACAAGCTCAAGCCGGAGAGTGTAGATAGCTTCAAGGAGTTAAGTCAGAAGTTTGTGAGTTATTTTATTGTCGGGCAGCGTTATTGCAAGCCTGACACCCATCTGCTTACAGTGCGCCAGTAGAAGGGAGAATCTGTGCGCGAATATACTGCTAGATTCACTCAGGAGGCGATGCAGATTGAGAGCGCTGATGACAAGATGGCGATGGCAGCCTATATAGCGGGTCTGTGGTCGGGTACTTTGCTGTTCAACTTAACTCAAGACCCTCCGCAGGACATGGCCGAGCTGTTGATGAGGGCTCAGAAGCATATCAATGTTGAGGATGCCTTAAATGCCCGAAAGAACAGAGACGACACGACCCAGGGGCAGAGCTTAGTACAACAGAACCAGTCGGAGAAGAGAAAGAAAGATCCTCCCAAGGGGTCCTTTTATGAGCAGAAGGGAAAGAGAGCTGATCGGAGAGGCTCTCCTATCCGGGGGTCACCCCGAGGAAGCCCCCATCGAAGAGTTGGCGGCCCACCAGAGAGACACAGAACCTACACCCCCTTGATAGCATCTGCTGAGCAGATCATGAATGACCTCAGAGATGATCCTGACCTAAGGTGGCCTGCTCGGCTGAAATCTAACCCAGATAAGAGATCCAGGGATAAGTACTGCCGCTTTCACCGCGACCATGGACATTACACCAATGACTGCATCGACCTTAAGGGACAGATCGAAGAACTGATTCAGAGAGGGAGGTTGCAGAGATTTGTTCAAAGAACCGAGCCAAGGGCTCATCGCGGTGTGCAGAGGCGAGAAGAACAGGCCAGGGTTCCCAAGAACAACGAGCCTATTGGAGAAATAAGAGTGGTGCACGGAGGGTCTACCGGAGGTAGAGAGTCCAGCTCGACACGAAAGGCACATCTCAGAAGGTTGCGAGCAGAAGATCCAATGGAAATTTGCGTTGTTGGAAAGCAGCCTAAGTGTTCAAGACAGGAAGATCCACCGATAATTTTTTCGGAGGAGGATGGGAAGGGGACGATCTATCCCCATGATGACCCCCTGGTTGTTTCTGTAACGGTGGCAAATTTCAAGACAAGAAGGGTCCTGGTCGACAGTGGAAGCTCAGCCGACATCCTTTTTCTACACACGTATGATCAGCTCCAGTTGGGAAGAGATCGTCTGCGACCGATGACTTCACCATTGGTGGGATTTGCAGGAGGTACCGTATACCCGAAGGGCCAGATTGATTGCTCTTCCCGTAAATTTGGGAGAGGAAGGGCGGCATGTCACGCAGATGATCGATTTTCTGGTGGTGGATGCCCCCTCGGCCTACAACGCTATCATCGGAAGAGTACTCCTGAACAAGGTAAAGGCTATTATCTCTACTTTCCACTTAAAGATGAAGTTTCCAACCCCCGGGGGAATAGGGGAATTGAAGGGAGACCAGAAAACGGCTCGGGAGTGCTATAATTTCTCGGTCAAGCGCCGCTATGAAACTATGGCCCTTGATGATCTTGACGTGAGAGATGAAGAAAGACTGATGCGGGGCGAGCCTGTGGAGCAGTTAGTCTCTTTGGCAGTGTGGTCAGAGTATCCTGATCAGACAATACAGCTCGGCTCTGGCCTTGCCCCGGAAGAGCAGAGCAGATTGGTCGAATATTTGAAGAAGAATAGGGACATCTTTGCCTGGGGACATGAGGATATCCCTGGCATTGATACGAGGATAATCACACACCGATTAAATGTTGATCCTGAGTACCGTCCTGTTAGACAGAAGAAGAGGATGTTCGCACCCGAGAGAAATCTAGCAGTCGCGCAGGAGGTCGCCAAGCTGTTGCAGGCGGGATCCATCAGAGAAGCCCAGTATCCTAGATGGATCTCCAACGTGGTAATGGTGAAGAAGCCGTCTGGCCAGTGGAGGATGTGCGTAGACTACAAGGATTTGAATAAGGCCTGCCCAAAAGACAGCTTCCCCCTACCCAGAATCGACCAGCTGGTTTACTCCACGTCGGGTCATGAACTCTTGAGCTTTATGGATGCCTTCTCAGGCTACAATCAAATCAAGATGGAAGAGCACGACGAGGAAAAAACCTCCTTCATTACTGATAGAGGACTCTACTATTACAAGGTGATGCCTTTTGGGCTAAAAAATACAGGGGCGACCTACCAAAGGCTTGTCAACAGAATGTTTGAGCATCTGATAGGTGAAACTGTGGAAGTGTATGTGGACGACATGTTGGTCAAGAGCAGGCGCCGAGGTGACCACTTCCAGGACCTGGATAAAGCGTTTCAAGTGCTGAGGAAATACCGAATGAAGTTGAATCCGGCGAAGTGTGCATTCGGGGTTGCATCAGGAAAGTTCTTGGGATTCATGGTGTCACACAGAGGGATAGAGGTGAATCCCGAGAAGATCAAAGCGATAATAGAAATGAAGCCACCCACCACGGTCAAAGAAGTTCAGAGGCTAACAGGATGTGTAGCAGCCCTCAACCGTTTTGTTTCGAGAGCTATAGATAAGTGCAATTCATTCTTTAAAATTTTAAAGAAGTCATTTGAATGGACGCAGGAAAGTGAACGAGCGTTCATGGAGCTCAAGCATTACCTCCGAACCCCCCCTCCTCAGCCCAGCGAGGGATGGAGAAGAGCTCTTTCTTTATATTGCTGTCTCCTCCCATGCGTTGAGCTCGGTCCTGATCCGAGAGCAGGATGGAATTCAGCATCCCGTATACTACACGAGTAAATCCCTGAAAGGGGCGGAGACGAGATACCCCAAGATTGAAAAGATGGCATTCGCCGTAGTCACCTCGGCCAGAAAGCTCAGGCCCTATTTTCAATCCCACCCCATCATTGTGCTGATGGACACCCCTCTAAGGCGAGCACTATTCAATCCCGATACTTCTGGACGCCTCATTCAATGGGCACTGGAATTGGGCGAGTTTGACATTGAGTATAGGCCCAGGACGGCGATGAAGGGGCAAGCTGTAGCTGATTTCTTGGTCGAGTACGCTGCTCAAGACCCGGAGTTGCAGAAGGAGGAAGGCGAATCTTGGCATCTCGGTGTTGATGGCTCTGTCACCAAGAATGCCAGCGGGGCAGGGTTAGTCCTTACAACATCAGAAGGACAAAAGCTCAGATATGCATTGAAATTCAACTTCAGGGTTACTAACAACCAGGCCGAGTATGAAGCTCTGGTGATCGGGTTGCAAATAGCACAAATTATTGGCATAAAGCGTATAGCAGTGGTGAGTGACTCCCAGCTGGTGGTCGGACAGGTTACTGGAGAGTTCGAAGCCAAAGAAGGAGCCGTGGAGAAGTACCTGGAAGTGGTAAAATCGCTCAAGGAGGGATTCACCGAATTCACCATCTCACAGATTCCGAGATCTGAAAACCAAGAGGCAGACGACCTGTCTAAGATTGCCACCTCAGAAGGAAGGCCAACCCCGAGCGGAATTTTGATACAAGAGCTGAACGGGCCGAGCATTGAAGAATGTGGTAAGACCATTTTAACGATTGACTACTCAAATTCATGGGCTGCTCCAATTGCGGCCTACATCAAGACGGGACAGATCCCAGAGGACAGCGGGGAGGCAAGAAAGCTCAGGATCCGGGCTGCGAAGTACATGCTTATGGGTAACATTTTGTATAGGAGAAGTTTTCCCTTCCGTACCTGCGATGCCTGACGGATATGGAAGCCTCCAGAGTCATGCAAGAGGTCCACGAAGGCATCTGTGGAACGCACCAAGGGTGGAGGACTCTGGCATACAAGATAGTGAGGCTGGGGTACTATTGGCCGACCATGCAGAAAGATTGTGCTCAGATGGTGCAGAGGTGCGACCCGTGCCAGAGGTTCTCCAATATCTCGCATAGTCTGCCGACACAAATGAGCCCAATGAGGGGCCCTTGGCCCTTTGCTCAGTGGGGGATGGATTTCATCGGACCACTACCTAAAGGAAGAAACCAAATGCAGTATGATGTAGTAGCCATCGACTATTTCACGAAGTAGGTGGAGGCCAAGGCACTGTCAACAATAACTGCTCGTGTCACCATCTCTTTCCTATGGCAGAGCATCATATGCAGGTTTGGCTTGCCGCGAGTGTTGGTAGTGGATCTTGGAAAGCAGTTCAACAACACGGACTTCAGAGAGTTTTGTAGTGCCAAAGCAATCCATGTGCATTATACATCAAAGGCCTATCCCAGGGTAAATGGACAAGCTGAGGTGACCAACCGTGAAATCAAGAAGGGACTGAAGAGAAGACTGAGAAGTGCAAAGGGAGAATGGCCGGATGAGCTGCACTCCGTGTTGTGGGCATTTCGTACCACAGCAAGAACGTCAACAGGGGAGTCTCCTTATGCCTTGTCTTTTGGGGCAGAAGCTGTAGTCCCAATCGAAGTGGAGCTTCTCAACTATAGGACTGCATCATTGACGACACCGAAAACAGGGAAGACCTGAGAACCGAACTGGACCTGCTGGAGGAGAAAAGGGATATAGGCTATAGCTGCTGCTAAAAACACCATCTACTAGCAACGGATGGCCAGATATCACGACACCAAGGTTCAGCCGAGATCATTCCAGCCTGGAGACCTAGTACTCAGAAAGGTCGATCCTACAGGGAAGAAAGTCAAACAACTACAGCCTACTTGGGAAGGTCCGTACAAGGTGCTGAGGAACTCTAAAGCTGGAGCTTACAGACTGACGACTCTCAGGGGAAAGGAGTTGAACAACCCATGGAATGCCGAACACCTCAAACGCTACTATAAATGAAGATAAGGCATATTGTTACATTTTTGTTGCTTGTGATATTTTCTTCTTTCCTTGCCTTTTAAGAGCACATTTGTTATGTACTTCAAAACATATGCTACCAATGTCTTCAATGAAATTGTTGCCTGCCACAAAGTTAATCTGCTTGTTTATCGACTGAACAAAAACGCCAAGGTGTAAAATTGTGCTACGACATAGCTCAGCTGGTAAGCTACGGCCCAGCTGAGCACATGACTAAGGCCAACAACGAAATGCTAAGGCGTAAAATTGTGCTACGGCACAGCTCATCTGGTAAGCTACGGCCTAGCTGAGCGCATGACTAAGGCCAACAATAAAACGCTAAGGCGTAAAATTGTGCTAAGGCACAACTCAGTTGGTAAGCTACGGTCCATCTGAGCACCTGTCTAAGGCCAACAATAAAATGCTAAGGCGTAAAATTGTGCTAAGGCACAGCTCATCTGGGAAGCCACGGCCCAGCTGAGCGCATGGCTAAGGCCAGCAATAACACGCTAAGGCGAAAAACTACGCTAAGGCAAAGCTCAACCTAGATTCCACAGTCAACCATGTAGAGCAGCAACATGAAATAAGCAATAAATAACAAGTGGATGGGCTCGAATTATTCGAGCACATCACTTGGGGGAGGAGATCAACATCAGCAAATCGACATCACCACATTTTATCAAAAATAAAAAAAAGCAATCTTCAAAGTCTGAATGCAGAAAATCAAGTCCAAATATAAGAAGTCTTGATACATAATTGGAAACTATCATAGCAAGAGGGGCCCTAGTCAATAACTAAAGTGTCAGGGTGAATTCCAGCGTCTTCCTGATTCACTTGTGTACCCGAGCTATTAGGGATAATGGCGATGTCCACCATCTCATCAACATGAGCAGGGTTTTCCCCTACATTAGAAGCCCCTGTAGCAATTGCATCTCCGACCTGGACATTTTCCCTGTTTTCCTCCTCCTCACCATCAACAGCTTCATCGGCAGTTGGAGCATCCCCAGCCAAATTGCCTCCATGAGCACCTGGGACACGAACGTCTACCTCCATGTCGTCAACCATCGGCTCAAAATACGACAGATCCACATCAGGATAGTGGAGAGAAACGACCTCCTTCATCGTCTCAACACCCTCATTAAAATAATGATGAATCCTCTGGCGAAAGTTGTCTGATTTGACCAGCGATGTGGCCATTCTTGTTGCTATCTCATTCCTCCTTTGCGAGAATGCCTCAGACGCCAGGTACTCTTCAATAATTTGGTCACGACTGGGTGAAGGGACCTCAGGCTGCCTGGCCTCAAGGGATAGGAACTTGTTCTCCCAATCTTTAGTTGCGGCCTCTAACCGCTCAGAAGCTTCTTTGCTGAGCTTCATCTCATCGTTGGCTTTATCCAGCATCTGGTTAGCCACGGACAAGTTAGATAGAGCAGTGTCTCGAGCTGCAGTCAAATCTCCAATAAGCGCATCCGATGCTTCCTGGGAGTGCTGAAGCTTATTGAGCTCTCTGGACAAGGAGACATTGTCAGTAGTCAAGCCTCGGTTGGCCGTCTCCAACTCCGCTTTTTCATTGGAAAGAATTGTCACCTGCTTGCCCAAAAATTCCACCCTGATTATGGTCTGCGCACGAGAAGTAAAACATGTCAGGATAACGGAAAACGGCGAAAAAATTGAAGTAATGAGGAACGCGATGTAGAGGCATCATACCTTTCCAAGATCAAACAAACTGGCCTTATAGAGGTCAGTGGGGTCAGTGAGGGACATAACCCTTATGTCTGCCGGCTGTGAAAATGTCTCATTTTCTTCATGGTCACGTCCGGATCAATAAGACCGGAAAGACCATCATCATGCTGGCGCATGGAGTCATTAACCCTGACCTCAGTACGGGTCGGCGGGGTGGCAGAAGCAGGTGGGGGGAGTAAAGCATCCACAGGCTTTTTTCCCTGAGCCTTGCTCAGAGTCGCGGGAGTTTTCTTGGAAGGAGAGGCACCCTCCCTAATGACGACTCCTTTTTGGGGAGTTGTCTTGCCAAGCAAAGCTGCGACGTCAGCCTCCTCCTCCTCATCTCCTCTCCTCCTCTTCAAAGGGCGTCGAGAGGCCTTTGAAGCGACTGGCTCCTGCTGCCTCGACATATCTGCAAAAGAGAGATTGAAACGTTCAAGACAAAAGTAGAGCGCGGGATAGCCGGGTATCTTTCTTGAATGATTATTACCTCTCTCTAAAGCAAGTGCTTTGTTGCCAACCTCTGGACCCAAGAGATGGTTAGCCAAAGACTCCGAAGAAACGAAAAGAGAATATTTGTGAATGGGATGACCTCGTGCCCTAGTCACTTCTTCTTTCCTCCTCGCGGATACGTTTATACGTTCCCGACCTGACATGTTGAAGTTAAGAGGTCAGAACTGAGCACGATAAAACGCACCCAGTAAAAGTACAAATCTAGTAAGTATGAAGGCTCACTTTCGGTGGAAGGAAAACCCCAATGTCCGCAGATAGGGTTGCTCTTTTTCTCCTCTCAAGGATAGAACTCCCAATCTGGTCCGCCCACGAAGAAAAACTTATCTTTCCACGACTTATTGAATGATGGGAGGTCTTTGACCAGGTCCTCTCC
>NMUG010009171.1:0-11369 GCA_002855965.1 Monotropa hypopitys
AAATTACCCCAAACTTCAAAACTAGGTTTTTTATTAGATTACAACTCCATTTAACACATAATCCTGTTTCTTGGGATTTTCTCAAATACTCATATCTAATATAGTTTTTCTCGTTTAATTTCTTTAAGGCATTAAACTGAAGTGAATTTCATTCAAAACATATGTAATCTTGTTAATAAATAAATATCATCGAATTTCTTTTTTTCTAAGATGAGTACATTATTATACTCCAACATACTTTAAACGTTGTTTCTAGGGTTTTGTTAAATTAACACCCTATCTGGCACAAAATCCCTTCATTTGGGATTTCTTTTATTTCCACTCCCGTATCATTTCTAACATTAATTCGTTAAATTTCCCACAAACCTAAAATCAACATGATTTTACATTAATTTCATGCATAAATTTGCATAACAAACGAATTTTCTAAGACAAGTATTACAGGAGCGCTTGAGGATTTGATAGGCATCCGTGTCCCAGGGTACAACGGTATTGCAGACTGGTAGCACTTACTCAATCTACTTGTCGAACGTCGTCGTGTGTGATCTCTCTCTTTGAACAAAACAAGAATGAAGCCTGGAGTAGATAAGAACGATGCTTTTAGATGTTTTTAGATCTCTTGTGATACTAGGAGTTGTTTATATAAATACAAACTCAAAGAGACCTTTGTGTTGAAATGGCATAATTGAGGTAAGGTGGAAGGTTGCAAGGTTAGAGTTGGGAAGATGATAGGTTGAGATCTTCCGGTTGCCTTGAGACCTTCCGGTTGCCTTTGCCAAATTCCTTCACAACCCTTCCATTTCCAACATTTAGTTTGTCTATATGATTCCCCCACCCATCCCACCCCACCCATAAAGTGGAAGACGAATGATGTTCTGAAACTTTTTCCCGTTTGGTCACTGTTTTTGAAATTGGTTTCCTGAATAATTATCGAAATCTAGTCTTGGTTGACGAATTTCAAAACCATTTTTAAGAAAATAAATCACTTTTTTAGAAAACACCGGACATATATTTACAGATTCTAAAAGAGTAAATTATGGTCAGAAGTAAAGACTATAAGAAGACAATAAGTACTTGCTGTGATTGCTGTTATTGTGTGTGAAATGATTGGTTTATGTTTGCACTTTTCTCTGGGCTTGGATTTTCTCATGGCCACTGTGGGGAAATCCTTTTGTGAATGAGACTCGTGAGTCATTAAACTTAGTCATGTTGAGAGAGATGGATCAAAGATTAGAAGATGGTTCGTTTACCATTGTTATTTGATGTCTCCGGTGACCATTACCTGTCAAGTTAATCTACTTATTTCGTTTTAATTTTTGGATGAAAAGACTATTTCTAGTAGTGAAACTACCTTTGACCACAAAGTTTGCATTTTGGATGTAGACGGATGATGTGCTTCCAAGCTTGGGAGAACAGGGAGTCCGTCAGTTGTATCCTACAGGACCTAATATTGGTATGTTTCCCAGTTTTTCAATTTCATGTTTTAAAATTTTGTTTTATCTTGTTCCTCTTGCAGGTATTTTCCTGCGACATGTCTTATGTTGTCAGACTCGGTTCCTTTTATGTTTATTTGTTTAAAAACTCACGCGTAGATATCTACATTGCTTTATACATATCTCAAAATGTATATGCTTCTAGTCCTTTGATTGTGAGTAATTTAGCAACTATGCGGAGAGAAGCCGCCGTAGATAAGATCCCTTTGGACCCTGTTTTACCTTCAAGAAGTTGATTGTTATTCTATAGTTATAGTAAATATATATCATCTTAGTCAACAGTATCTGTGTGGTTCCTCCCCGTGGGGACGGGAATAATATACCTTTTCCTCCCAGAAATTGTACTCTTGAATCTTTGCAACAAATGTTCTTCAGGATCATTAATGTTTTGAAAAATCTCATTCTGGTGAACCTTTCTTGATAGGGTGCTTTTTTCTTAAGGCATTTTGTTTGCTATCATAGTAATGATGGCTTACTAAACTTTTAGTTTCAGAAGGTTCGTAGGTTTAAAGAAGGGTGAACACGACGTAGCGGTAAAACTACTTTATTGTGGTCTTTAGGTTACGAGTTCGATTCACATGCAAGGGTAAGACTGCATACATCAATCCTTCCCCAGACCTCACATATGCGGTAGCTTCGTGCACTGAGTTGCCCTTTTTAAGGTTCGTAGGCTTAAAGTTACTAACACCATGTAGGTGTAATTGCTTGGAGCAATGCTGAAGGCTTGATCTGCCACTTGTAAAAAAGAAAGTTCCAGTTTAGGGAAGTCACTTTGTGCAAATAATGCAAGAGGTTTTGTGTCGGTTTATTAGCAATGTTCTAAAAGGCGCTAGGCGCTAGGCGGGCGGTCGAGGGGGGCCTAGCGCCTAGGGGCCTAGGTGGGGGCCTAGACGGGGACTAGGCATTTTAATTTTTTATTAATTTATTAACATAAAATATATAATATTCCTTTTTATCATAGTCCAAAGCATAGTCTTTCACAAAATACATGAATACTAGGAAAAAAACAATAGTTCAAACTTAAAAGCATCAATACTATTAAAAAACTATAAAACAAATTATTTTTCACGGTAAACTATATAAGATGTAACTTTTTTTTTGATTCTAGGATAAAATTATAGTTTAAATTCCTAAAATTTAATGAATTTTAAAACTTCCACGACTTATTCCAATTTTCCGCCTAGGCCCGCCTAATCCCGCCTAGGCCCGCCTAGCATCTAGCCGTCTAGCCCGCCTAGGCGCCGCCTAGCCCCGTCTAGGCGCCGAACCCGCCTAGGCCGATTTTTAGAACACTGTTTATTAGTCCTAGCACCTTTGGGTTATTCGGACCCAGCAGTGATTAGTGCCCTTTATAAAGTAACTGCTTCTTTCACGTTGGTTCAACTCATAATTTTTGTAAGAGACCTGTTTTTGTATATTGAAATAATTTTTATTAAGAAATAACAATAGTATTAACAACTACATTGGAGCCTGAATACATAATATTTGGATGCGATTAGTTAAAGAGGCGTCCAAATGTATTGTTACAAAGATCGCTGCTTCTTGGTGGGAAGTAGGACCTGGTAGAGATTGGTTGAATCATGCTACTGGGATTTAAAAGATGTATTAAAATGGGATGGTGATTGTCGTTGTGGTTTTATTAATTCACTCTATCGTGATATTTGGCCACAATTCATTTGAAAGTCTTTTGAAGTACGTAAATTTGACCTCTCATCATTCCTGGAACATAATCAATATGTAGCCATCCCTTGCCTTTGGTGTATTCTAATGAACATTCCAGTCTCTCTCAGATTTCAAGAAAGAACTCAGATCTCTTAACAGAGAACTCCAGCTGCATATTTTGGAGCTTGCTGATGTTCTTGTACAGCGGCCATCGCAATATGCGAGGAGGGTAGAAGACATTTCCCTGATATTCAAGAACTTACATCACCTTCTCAATTCACTGCGTCCCCACCAGGTAGAATTTTCCGATAGTATATCTGTACTTTTTAACATGTTTTACAGAATCCAGGTTATGTTATGTTATGTTGTTGTACAGAATCCAGGTTAATATGTAGTTTTCAGTTCCTTTTCCCTGTCTTTCCTGCCTTTTTCACGAATTATCCTCTGCAGGCTAGAGCGACTCTAATTCATGTACTAGAACTTCAGATACAGCGTCGTAAACAAGCTACAGAGGATATTAAGAGGTACAGTTCCTTTAATCTTCTTGAGATTTTTAGAGAACCTTGAAAAATAAAATCTTTTTTTTACTTCTGTTTCGTTAACAATTTAAAATGTTGTTTTGGAATTGCTTATTTGGTTCTGCAGTCTAATGCACCTTGTAAACACTACATGTCCTAGAAAATTGAAGAAATATACCATGGGATACAGATATTTTGGCCTGTCCCCATGTCCTTGGGATGGAAATTTGATGATTCAAACACTTCAACACAAACCTACATTAGACAACCATACCGAAATCCTTATATTGGACCTGTGGGGACAAAGGAACCCTTGTAAACTTGTACATTCGGTTATCCTTTTTAAATTTCAAGCTTATTTATTCAAGAAAAGGGGTATCCTCCAGGCAAACAAAGAACGAAGAAAAGAAAGAAAAACCAAAACCTAAGCATAAGATAAGAGATATTCAACAAAGCTTAACACTAAAAAACATATTAAAAGAAATACTAGCAAGCTTTTATACAACAAATCTAGACCATTTTGTCTATAGAAGTCTTTAAAATCTTTATCTTATCCTGAAGTTTCCTTTTAGTTTCACTTCTAGAAGATGATAAATCTTTTTTTTTTGTCTCACCAACTGAAGAGTTCGTTTTTTTGCCAAGGGCCAATGAAATTGCCACCGGAAAAATGTTTGAAGGCTCTCGAAAATGTATAGACCGACGAAGGACCTTAGGCTCATTCTTTGGAGAATGTTGTTCGGAATTTATCACCTTATCACCAAGAACTTATTTCATGAGCACACTAGAAGAAGCAAAAGACACACTGTCCATCATACATTGATCTTCATTCAACTTGTGGATGAAAATCTCTTTAGGGTCACACTGTGAGAATATTAGATTATGTATATTCATTTCCACTTTGAGAGATTTATGTATATACTTCTAATTAGGATCTTTTTCTTGTAGAGTTATTTCCATAGGAGTTATTTTCCTTGTAGAGTTATTTTCATAGGAGTTATTTTCCTTTTACATTTTTGTATGGCTCTATATATTGATGTAAAGAGAGACATTGTAAATCAATTCAGTTAATACATTTCTTTTTCCACAAAGTCTAATATGGTATCAGAGCTATTTTAGTTTTAGGGTTCAACAACCAACATCTGTTCTCTCTCAGTCGGCTACGCTCCCTCTCTGCCTCAGCCTCTCATCTCAGCCCCTCATCTGCTTCACCATGTCGGACCTCCGGCGGCCCTTGCCCAGACTCCCCAACCCTCGCCGGACCTCCGACACCCTCGTCCAGACTCCACGACCCTCGCTGGACCTCCGACGACCCTCGCCTAGACTCCCTCAGCCTTTGCCGGACTACAGAGAGTGTTCTCTCTTCTCAGATCTGAAACCTAAACCTCTATTCTGGCTCGCCTCCTCCTGCCAGCAACCCTTACAGTACCCTCACCGGACCTCGTTGGCAATTGTTGTAATCTCTCTCTCCGACGTACTCTCTCTCAACCGCACACACATCTGACGTTCTCAGCCTCACTCAGCCTCACTAAGCAGCCACCTCAGAAGTCTCAGCCTCTCTTTCTCAGACGTCTCAGCCTGTTCTCAGTTGTTCTCAAACGTTCTCTCTCAGACGTTCTCCACAGCCTTCCAGTTGCCATTGAATCTCTAGCAAGAACATCAGCAACTATCATTGCCAACCGCCTCAGCCGCCACTTACCACCGACCGTTGTCCAATAAAACCCAGATCCATTGCCGTAGCCATCGTTGCTGTTCACCAAATCTGTCGCTGCCACCACATTCGCCATTACCGTCGCATCTCTGGTCTCATTCATATCATTGTTCGCCAGATCTGGTAACGTTGTTCGAGCAACTCCAGTCTTCTACCAGATTTGAAGCCTCATTTTCTCAGGCCGCCACTTTTAGCCCTCTGGTTTCACCATCAGATCTATCGCAGTCGCTGCGATCTGCCCTCACCAGATTCTGGTTCTATTTGCAATCATTGCTCACATTAGCCGTTGCCGTTATTATTCACTCTACAACAATGACCTCAGGATCCTCAGGTTTGCTTGGTTCTTTATCAGGTATCCCTACCAATATTTGGATTCTAGATTCTGGTGCTTTATTTCATATGACACCCCATTTGTCTCTTCTAAAAAACTGTGTCCCACCATCTTTTCCTTTGACTATATGTACAACTAATGGTTCTCCCTTATCTGTTGTATCTATTGGATCTATTCCCATGACAGAGTCCTCTGTGGTGTCACTCCCACACGTTCTTTATGTTTCTCAACTATCTGTTAATCTTCTATCCATTAGTCAGTTGGATGCCTCAGGGTTTGACATTCTTTTCTCTTCCTCTGTTTGTCGTGTGCAGGATCGGAAGTCAGGGGAGCAGATTGGGACAAGACGTAGGGTTGCTGATCTCTATGTGGTAGAGAGCCTAAATATTGACCCTCTCTCTACTCCAACAGCCTTATCCTAATTCCAGTTAGACAACTCTTCTAGCCCGTTCTTTCTTTGGCATACTAGGTTAGGTCATCTGTCAACCGATCACTTACGTTTCTTATCTTAGTCTGGTGTTTTAGGTCTTGCACTGATATTTCTAAGTGTCAAGGATGTAAACTTGCAACAATGACAGCTTTACCATTCAACAGAAGTAATTCCAGATCTACTTCTCCATTTTTTCTTGTTCACACTGACTTGTGGGGATCATCTCCTGTTGCCACTAATTGTGGTTCTGTTTATTATGTCTCATTTGTTGACGACTATTCTCGATTTACATGGGTCTACCTCATGAAACATAAATCTGATTTCTATGAGATATATGAGTCTTTTCAGTCCATGGTGACTACTCAGTTTTCTTCCACAATTAAAGTTCTTCGGTTTGATCTGGGTGGTGAGTATTCAAAAGGTGCATTTGCTGATTATGTGTCATCTCTAGGTACCATACATCAGTCCTCTTGTAGTGGCACTCCCGCTCAAAATGGTCGCGTTGAACGTAAACATTGCTTTCTTCTTGAAACTGCTAGATCTCTTCTTCTCTCTGCATCTGTTCCCAGTTTTTTTTGGGGTGAAGCAGTACTCACTGCTGCATTTCTCATCAATCGTATGACCACTCCACTTCTGCCTGGAAAAACTCCTTATGAGGTACTATTTTCTACCACCCCCAATTACTCGCTTCTTCGAGTATTTGGTTGTGCATGTTTTGTTCTCCTTCCAAAACAAGACCGTATTAGACTCAGTGCTCGATCTACTCTTTGTGTTTTTCTGGGCTATAACACCACCCAAAAGGGCCATCACTGTTATGATCCTGTGTCTCAGCGTCTCTATGTCTCCCGACACGTTGTCTTCCTTGAGCGCCTTCCCTATTATCAGCTTCCTTCTGCCTCTCCCTCTGTCTCTAAACAGGAATTACTATCCATTGATTCTTTTCCAGATGAACTCACCTGTGACGAGTACATGGCCATTGTTCCTACTGATCATATGCCTACCCCAGATACATCCTCCCCTGCACCTCATATGTATACTTCAGACACATCCTCTCTTGCACCACCAGCTCCCCCCTTCTAGTCTACTCACGACGTCGATCATCAGCACCACTAGATTCTACTCATGTCCCTACTGCCTCTGTGGACTGCTCCTGCTCCTCGGCGCTACCCACTTCGTAATAGACGTCCTGTGCAAAGGTTGGGTTTTTCTAACACATGTTTTTCAGTTTCTCATTGTACTCCTTTATCCTTTATATATTCTTATTCTGAGCCTCAGTCTAATAAGGAGGCCTGTCAGGATCCTAAGTGGGTCATTGCTAAGGAAGAAGAGTTTTCTGCTCCTGCCAAGACTTCTACATGGGAGATGGTACCGTGTCCTGTTGATAAAAACATTGTTGGCTGTAACTGGGTTTTCAAAGTTAAAAAACTCATTCTGATAGAACATTAGAACGCTATAAGGCTCGTCTTGTAGCAAAAGAGTTTTCTCAGGAGTATGACATTGACTATGAAGAAACCTTTGCACTGGTTGCCAAAATGACTTCTGTCCGGACTTTAATTGCTGTTGTTGCTACTCGTCATTAGCCTCTGTATCAGATGGACGTTAAAAATGCTTTTCTTAATGGCTTGCTTACAGAGGAAGTTTATATGCGTCCTCCTCCTGGTTTATCTCATTCTCCTAGATATGTTTGTCGCCTTTGGCGAGCTTTGTATGACCTTAAACAGGCCCCTCGGGCTTGGTATGATCACTTCCAAGGTGTGGTCACACAGTTTGGTTTCTTTCTCAGTGCTCACGATTCAGCATTATTTCTTCTTCGCACTGCCAATGAGCTTGTTATCTTGCTTCTTTATGTGGATGATATGATAATTACTGGATCTGATCTTGCTGCTATTGCTCATGTCAAACAACACTTGTTTGATACATTTGAGATGACAGATTTGAGACATTTGCGTTATTTTCTTGGTATTGAAGTTGTTTACTCTCCCAAAGGCTATTTCTTGTCTCAAACTAAGTATGCAAATGAGATCCTCCATCGGGCTCGCCTTACTGACTCCAAAATATCTGCTACACCGATTGAACTTCATGCTCAGTTCGCTCCAACTGATGGAGAACCTTTGGATGATCCAACTCTATATCGAGAGCTTGTTGGTTGTTTGCTTTATCTAACTGTGACTCGCCCAGATCTGGCTTATGTTGTACATATTGTAAGCAAGTTTATCTCTGTTTCTCGAACCACTCATTGGACATCCTGCGATATGTCCGAGGCACGATATTTCACGGTCTTCTCTTATCCTCCACTTCTTCATTGGAACTTCATGCTTATGCTGATGCCGACTGAGCTGGAGATATTATAGATCGCAAGTCTACCTCAGGCATGTGTGTATTTCTTGGGGACTCTCTCATTTCTTGGAGTAGCAAGAAACAATCTGTTATTGCTCGTTCTACTGCTGAGGCTGAATATCATGCTATGGCTCATGCCACCGCAGAGATTATCTGGCTTCGTTGGCTTCTTTCCGACTTGGATGCTCCTCAGTCTTCTTCTACTCCTCTTTATTGTGACAACAGAAGTGCCATTCAGATTGGTCATAATACTGTTTTTCATGAGCGCACCAAGCATAATGAGATCGACTGTCACCTCACTCGGCATCATCTTCCAACTGACACTCTTTCTCTACCATTTGTTTCTTCATATCTTCAGCTTGCTGACTTCTTCACAAAGACTCACACCGCTGCCCGTTTCCAGTTCTTATTGGACAAACTCTCAATGGTTTCTATGCAATCATCGTGAGTTTGAGGAGGGGTGTGAGAATATTAGATTATGTATATTCATTTCCATTTTGAGAGATTTATGTATATCCTTCTAATTAGGATCTTTTCCTTGTAAAGTTATTTCCATATGAGTTATTTTCCTTGTAGAGTTATTTTCCATATGAGTTATTTCCCTTGTAGAGTTATTTCCATAGGAGTTATTTTTCTTTTACATTTTTGATATGTCTCTATATATTGATGTAAAGAGAGACATTGTAAATCAATTCAGTTAATACATTTCTTTTTCCACAAAGTCTAATACACGACTTAAGCACCTCAAAAGAATTCGAAGATGTGAGAGAAGTCATAATTGGAGGATGCACGATTCCTTTATTACTCTTTAACTACTACCCAATCATCGTTCTTTGGCGCTTTCACCACGGTATCCACTTTAATTTTCCATTCTTGCTTGGGCAAGGGGTTGAGTCTCTTAACTTGGGGACATAAATTAGTTGAATGCCCAAAGATCTTGCGCTTGTCACATTTCAATGGCACCCATGACACTTCTACACTGACCTCATAAGGAGTCTCATACCCTAAATTGACCAAGAATGATTTGGATATAACCTTATACACACCCGAGCAAATGTAAGTCTAATTGTAGATTGAGTATATGTGTCAAGATACAATGGTGTGCCGATCACGCTAGCTACATAGTTAATCCCTTCATCAGTCCATAACTCAAGAGAGACATTATACAGTTTCACCCAAATTGGCATTCTGGAGAACTCTTCCTTTGACAGTTGCAAACAGGACATCCATTTTTAACAATTATTAATCTGTTGCCACAAAAATAAAGACCCCTCCAAAATTTGGTGGAGCGCCTCATCATTCTTCATTTTGAATACAAAGAAACCATTATCAAGAGTCATCACCTCACACAAACTGTCTTTCCATAATTTTTAGCTCAAAATTTAACTTGGTAGAAGGATAGTCTTTTATCAACCCATTGAGAATAACCCAATTTTGAGATATTATGAGGAGCTTTAAGTTCATTTTTTTTCTAAATCAACCTAAAAAAAGAGGGAGCTTTCTGATATCGGCTTTAGGGGCTCTAGTGTTGAAATGACTAACCCGTGAATTTGAAGGACGAGTAGTAGATGGAATTACCATTTTAGGTTTGTCCACCTTAGGAACATTGATTGCTTTTGCTTTTGCACCCCGAACTGTCATGATTGGGAGAACAGGAGGAGGAGGATCGCTACTAGATTGGCCAACTGAGCCACTTACCAATCTTGGACATGTATCTGTGGTAGCCGGACCATATTCATCTGGACCGGACCCCATCACCTGGATCAACTCAGCGATCCGGATCCAATTGACACATCACGGTCACGGACCTTCGGACATACACTGCAGCCGGAGGACAGAATCGGCGGTTCATCAGGTGTTCTTCAGCGATCTAAGCAGTCTCACCGGACACCCGAAGGGGCCAAGCCGGGCTGGCCATGCGACCTTTTCAACCTCCGGCACATCCATCCGAACGTCAAGGAAGCCTAGCGTTCCCACTCCCTACTGGGAGATGTAACAACTTCCACCGGCGGACGGACCTATGCCGGAGGGGTCCACCATCGGCAGCAGCGGGGAACAATGACCTCCGGCAGGTGGCACTCGGGTCGGCCGTACAACTGCTGACGTGGCTCGGGTCGGTTCAACGACCCAGCAGCACAATAGGGCTGACGTCAGCACCCGACCTCCCACCCGTGTGCATCACACACTTGCATATTTGGCGCCAAGTCAGGACGCCCTATATATACTCCATCAAAACACTGTTCATGGGATCTTTTTTTGGTATCTCTCCGACCCCTCCTTCAGTTTACAGTTTTCTCTCTCTTACTTTTGCTGACTTAGCCATCGGAGGCCCCTCTCGGTCGCTGCCGACCGGTGGGCATTGACCTTTGTGGTTGCAGGAGCCAATCAGGTGATCCCTTTTCTCTTATAGGTGACCCCACATTCAGTTGAAGCATTCACCCCCAGTCGTCCGGCCAGAATCCGAAGGACCCGAGGTACCCTCCAGACTTTCAGTCACCACAATTGGCGACTCTGCTGGGGAACTTCGTTCCCAGACTCAGGTGATCGACAGTCTACTCCTCTCCTACCATGGCCGCCGATGACTCCCGCGACCGTCACCATCGCCGATTGCCTCCTGCCCTTCCTCCGACGACCACTGTCGCTGCAGATCCTCCCCTACCCCTACTAGGATCCACCTCTCAGCAGCCTGACGAACAGCTCCGTCAGAAGGACTTGGAGATAGCCTTCCTCAAGGATCAGCTCGCGAGGCTCGCCAGTGCTCCGCTCATGTGCCCTCCTGTTCCCTCTGAAACTCTACAGGCCGACTCAGAGCACACGATTAGGCGGTCGGATCTGGACCGATCGGAAAGGCTGAACGATCACGGCCGCGCGGACAAGGGAAAGGGAATCC
>NMUG010009172.1:0-11368 GCA_002855965.1 Monotropa hypopitys
TATGAAAAAGAATTGAGAAAAAGAAACGATGTTTATATAAATAAGAGAATGAGTTTTAAAGAAGAAAAAGATGAATTTCATAAAATAGAAAGATATGAAATTTATGAGTTAAAAGAGATATACGAGATATATGATAATTAATTAAAGAGAAATGAGTTTTCTTAAAAGAAAAGAAAATGAGATTTCATAAAGAGAAAGTGACAGAGTTTCATTATTAATTAACAAAAAGATAATAAGACTTATCATTTATAAAAATAAAATTTTATCATTTAATAAAGATCTTAAAAGAAAGATTATAATAGAAGCTTGCAGTTCTACCTATGTTTACCGGGTCAAAGGGAGAAGAAGATGCTGAAAATTGGATGGCAAGGATCAAGCAGATCTTTAATATTATGAAAATGGCAGAGGATGATAAGTTGAAGTTATCTATATTTATGCTAGTTGAAGTAGCCCATTTTCAGTTTTGAGATTTTATATTTCAGTTCAGTTATCAGTGAGTTATATGTATCTTCTCTTTCAGCAGTTTATAAATTATTTCTATTCCAGTTGCATTAGAGATTTGTGGTTGTGATATTAGATTTTTGGTTGGGCGAGTTGCTTTTGTCACGTGCCTGTCCCTGGATGACTGGCATTAGTACAGTTGTCAGGGACGGGGCGTGACAGGAGGGTTCCAATATGCTCTGATACCATAATAATATTCAGAGAGAGGAGAAAACTGAATATGTATTACCGAATATTGTATTACAATTACAAGGTTGGGTATAAATAGCCAAACAGTGCAATCAATTCTACCACAAATCAAGCTAATCAAATTCCTAAATTATGTTAATCAAATCCCTAAATTATGTTAATCAAATCCCTAAATTACAGGATACTACCCAAGTATGGGATACACTGAACATACACCAAGAATACAATAAGATACATTTACACAAACAAGTGCCCCAGGGGCATCTTTAGTGTTTGTCATTTACTTCACTGCATCTGAATCCCTTCTAAACTGCATAATACCAACATTTTTATTTCCTGTGAAGAGCACGATACTCAACTATTCCTTTTCTGCTAAAACATAAATAGTTAAATTCAAGAATCTTTAAATTTCGCAGCAAGGGTGTTGGCACACGTGTCATAGAGAAACAAAGAGAGAAGGTTTAAAACTGGCCCTACCTGTTGTTTGTAGATTATGGCCAAGTTGTTGAAAGGTGCAGACAGTCCTGTTGTTACAGTTAAAGTTGCCTTATAACATTGTGCAGCAGCACTCATCATGTTCCTGCATGATCATAAGTCCAGAAAAAACCACTTACATATTCATGTTAAACTCACAACTTTACCATTCATCTAATAGAGAAAAATTAGAGAATAAAATAGTAAATAAATAAATAAAACTCAACAAGAGGTCTTGAACACATACCATTCCATATATATATTCCCAAGGTTAGTAAGTGCTTGCGGATGGCTGGGTTGCAAAGTTAGACATTGCTTCATGGAACAAAGAAACCTAATGAGTCATAAACTAAAAATAAAGTAGAAATAAAAACAGACGGCATTTCATCAAAATAAAGCTTACGCGGTAGCATTGAATTGCTTCTTCGATTCTGCCATTATCTTTAAGTGCATTGCCCTTATTATAGTAAGAAAAAGAGCACCAAATTTAGATAGTCAAAATTTATATCGTATAGCTTCATAATGCAGTAAGTAGGAAAAGATAATGAGAGCCCACCAAATTATTATATGCCTCTAAGAATCCGGTATCACAAGCAATGGCTTGCTTATAATGGAGCACCGCCATATCCAGTTTCCCTTGCTCATAATATATACTAGCCAAATTACCTACACAGTTTGTTTTACCTCAAGGTAATATAATCAGTTAAAAAAACACAGAACCACTCAAAGTTTGACTCTCAAATTGCTTATAAATCAGTAAAATGCATTCCTGAGAGAACAAAGTCCTGCACTCTTAGTACTATTAACCAAGATTTTGACTGAACAGCACAAGCAATCATTGAGATTTCAGAGTAGAATCACAGCAACATTAGACAATTAACTGTCACGGATAAGTCAGAATACTATTTTTTTGAAGGTCAACTTGCTTAAGATAAAAAAAGGGGACCACTGGTGGTGCAGTGGTAAGGACTCGGTTGAATAACCTTAAGGCATTGAGTTCGAGTTTGAGAACAACCATTTTGTGTATTATTATAAAAGTTTTGTTTGTCCTCGTCATTTCACATTCCCATACACCCATTAATGGGGGTACTAACTGGGTGTTGATTAAACTTTCTTAAGTAGGTGAGAGGATTCGGAAAATTTTATTTATTTTAATTTGTTTATAATGAAGTTTAAAGTGAAATATTATTGAGAATTTGATATTGGCAAGTGTTTTGAGAGAACGTTAGTCATCGAAGTCCTTCGAAAGGAGTGAAGGGTGACTGCCTACTGATAGTCAGGTCCCCTCTACCGATATAGAGGTCATCTATCAAGTTTGAGCCATGGCGACCTCTCTACTGGACCTCCCTATCGATACCCTCGGGCTTGTGTGCCTCTCTACGGGTAGAGAGGGTTACTTTAACAATATAGAGGGGGTCTGTCAAAATTAGGATACTGTTGGAGTGTTCTCTACCGATAGAGGTGGCATACCTATCAGTAGAGAGTGAATTGTCTTCTCTACCCGTACTATGTATCGATACTCATGCGAGTTTAGGTGACCCTCTACCGTTAGAGGGCATGTCTCTATCGGTAGAGTAAAAGTTTTTTGACAGGCTGATGATTGTTCTTTGAGGATATTTTTGTACTTCTCTTGCCTTATATAAATATTACCTCTAAGGTACGAATAATAGGTCATTTTTCCTTCATTCATTTTCTTTTCTCCGAGCCTCTCAACCCAACCTTTCTCTTAGATTTGAAGCTTGTGTCCTTTATCAAAGTTGTAGATCCACTCGGTGGCATCATCATAATCAAACAGTGTCTTCAAATTTCGAGTTCGGCAGATCTAGGGTTTTTCTCAAAGCCCGTTGGGTAGGAATCTCTATCCCTAGCTTATATATGTTGGTGTATAGAGGTCGAATCTAAGATTTATGTTCTTAATTTCATGAATTTGAGATTCATTTAGTAAAAACCCAAAATTGCAAATGTTAGGGTTTTATGTTCTTGAGTAATTTGTTGAAATCACGAGGATATATGAGGTATGATAATGTAAGGTAGAAAAATTGAATGAATACTGGAAATTGTTGGTGTTCCACGGGATTGGTGAAACTAGGGATCATATGTGAGATATGCTATGGGTGATAACATGCATGAGTAGATTTAAATTATGTAGAAGACATTAAGGATTGCAATTAAATGAAATGTTTGGTATTCCATGGGATTGATGGAATTATGAGATATTTATGATATCCTAGAATTTGGGACCTTTGAGCCGACGAATGTAATTCATGAAAGTTAGCATGGGTATGAGAATTGGTGATGTTGGTTGACACGCAGCATAGGCATATCACGTGAACAGCGCTTGGGTTTTTGCATTCATAAGATCATATCGATAGAATGGTTATGTGAGACGTGCATTATGTTAGGATGCATAGGTTATTGGAAATGGATAACGGGGATGAAAATGGAATGGAGGAATTATAGGCTCCTAAATCCCCGAAATAACATTGAGAATGAAAAATTGTTGGGGGACTTACGGGCTCCATAATTCCCGGAATAGTACTAGAGAACACCGAAGGCGACCCTAAGAATATCACCCATGACCAGGGGAGTTGCATGCGCATTGAATTCTCATAATAGCACTAGCGGACACCGACGGATGGACGTTAAGAATAAATTCCAACATTGTCATTGAAAAAGTTAAAAATATGGAACTCATTGAGTAAATGAGAAGATGAGTGTTTCTTGACGGTAAATTGATAACGTGCATGAGATTCATTGGGCATTGCATGTATTGTAGGATTACACTCACTTGTACATGCCACCACTCTCATATATAAGATTTGTGTAGAGATTTTTCTACTCGACAATCTTTGTTCAACATACTATTCTTCACATGTTTAACATTAAGCTTAGCAAAATAGAGTGCATGCATGGTCTTGGAGCACATTTTGAAGACTACATCTAGAGTTATTCCACTTTTATTAGATTTTGTCCTTTTATGAAAGACTTGTAACTTATTGATACGTTTGTAAAACTACTCGGATCTTATGTAAGTAATAACTTGTAACCCTTAACAATATTTCTTAAACTCATGTGATGAATGTTGGCATTTTCATTATAGACCAATTTATGGATGTTTTGGACTTATTTTATTATTTGTAAAAGTATAGAAAATTATGATAAAATTCAAGGTGTGACAACTTGGTATTAGAGCGCTAGGTTTGAACACTTAGGAACCGTGGAAAGACTTTGTTCTCATGGCGTGAGTTGCATTGGGGCATAACATGTGTGCTTGTGTGCACAACATACTTCATGCATTGCATTACGTAACATGTATTGTGATTCGGTTAAGATATGCACTTGTTGAATTAGAGTTAGAAATGGTGATTTGATGTGGGTTCATATATGAGTATGTGTTTGATAGAGAGTGTGTGGGACACATATTTTGCTGATGTCTCCATAATTGTCTTTTGCTTCATGTTCTTGATTAGAGATTTATCTCTTTTTGCCCTGACTTGCATTATATGTTTAACCGCATTTTATATGCTCATATCTCCATTAGATGCCCCATATGTCAAACAAGTTGTTAAGTGTCAAGACTTGTAATAGATGGCATGTTAAAATTCTGAAATAGAGATTTGAAATTGAATAATGCATACATGCATACAAATGATTTGTTGAGAAACAAATTGAATTGAAAGATATGCATAAATAGTGTATGTTGAAGAATTGAATTAAGTCAAATGAATTGGCTTTGAAGAATTGAAGTTTGAAAGATGCATGAATACATGTTAATGCATTAAGTTCTTGAAATGAAAATGAATATGCATTAAGCTTTGAAAATTGAAATATGAAATGAATTAAAGTTTAAAATTGCAAATGCATAAGATTTGAAGTTGTATTGAAGTATGCATAAAAAATGGTTTTATAAAAACAAGTCTAGAAATGACTTGTAAACTAAGCTCTTCATAGAATGAATTTTCGGAAGGTAGAACATCCACTCCCGGTATAGACCTAGGAAAAATGGATAATTGACTGACCAAACGATCGAATTAGGAGACCCATAATATATCAAATTGAAGCTAAGATCTCAAACTAAACATTACTGGTGACCGGTCTAAGGACCGATCTAAGGACCGGATCCAACGGTGTCAAGACCGAATCCAACGGTGCTTGTGCCGGTCGATCTGCCGGTCGCGCGATTCTGCAGATTTCGAAAATGTTTTTGATCGATTGAAGTGCTAAATGTTTAAATTGGTTTCTAATATATAATTTATGTTATATATATGATGTATATGAATTGTTTGAAGTGAATTTCGGTGGTCAAAATGGCCCAAATAAAATCATTTGTGACTTGTCGCAATCGTTTCCCATTTTCGGCAACTATTGCTTCTGAGACAAAAGGTGTAGACTGTATTCAATTCACGATTTGGGTAGGCATTGTTGCAGCTCTATATTGATTCAGACTTAGGGTCTCAGACATTTTATTGGTTTTGAATTTGCCCGTTGGACTTCTGCTGGCATAAGCACATATATGTGCTATGCTCTGTTATAAGAGGTTAGAGACGATAGAAAGAAACTGAAGGGGATAGCAGGGGGGGAAATACTCCACAGATAAGTCGAGAGGGAGAGACACACAGAGGGGAGTTAGGCAGAAAGAAAAGAGAGAGCCTTAGGCTCCTCACGACAGGCCACAACCACCACCACCACACTCAAACCTAAACAGTGTACATCCTAGTGTGTGTGTGTGTGAGAGAGAGAGAGAGAGGTAGGAGAGGAAGAAGACTCTGGTGAAGTGTGAAGTGTCGAGGAAGAAGAACCCCAGGCTACTGATCCTATCTTCTCCACTTCCACCTCCATTTTTACACTTCAAGCCTTCAAGTAAGAACAATTTTGTGAGTGTGTGTTTATGCTAAATCTCCCAATAACAACCCATCACAATAGGTGCACTGTGGACCTCAGTGTTGACAGTATCTTGAAGGCCATCTACTTACAATCTCATTTCGGTAACATTGCTCTATAACACAAGTAGATTGGTGCACAACTTTCATTACGCTATACTTGTATTATTCTTGGCCTTTAAGCTTTCATGCTTGTGTTTTTTAGTTATGACATAATCCTTGTGTGAAAGTTTTACTTGCCAAAGTCTTGCATGCTTACATAGTTACATATGGTTAGGCCATAAAATTGTATGAAAGTTATATTCACGTTCTTGTCAAGTAGTGTAAGCTTACTTTGGTTAAACTTAAAGATTGACGAGTTCTAAGGTTGAGCACTAGAACAACTTGTAAAGATATCTCTACACTTGACTTGACTTATGATAGCTTCATCACCTCTTATTCCTACTTGGTAGAACATTGAGTTAGAGAGAGTGTGATTTATATATTGAGAAGACATAATCTTGGCATGAGTTAGATTTAGAATATCTCACAAGCTTACAATGGTATATTCCTTCTTGAGATCATTTTGCATGCCATAGATTATCATCACACACATACCTAAAAGAAGTCACAAACTACATGTGCGTCATAGATATCATAGTTGACTGATTTGCAATACACATTCATATCTCATATGCTTTACTTAGTATACACTTGTTAGAAAGATTACATTTGCAGTCACTTCGTTGCAGTTTAGTTTGGACTATTTTGCATGTGGTGTACTTTGATACCCTTGAGCTTTTACTTGACATATTTTATTTAAGGGATGTTAATCTTATATGCTTCATTGTATATTTCTTACTGCCACTCGATACGTTTACTAAGTTTGTTATATGTGCAGTAAGATACAGGATTGACTAAGGATCCATTCTACATCCTACCTTGAAGCATTCACCAGTTCAAATCGTTGCAAGGAGGATTGAAGTAAAAGACTAGAGCTTGAGTCAGGATCGCCATCAGTTTCATCATTTGGGCCAAGCATTATTATTAGTCTCATTTGCCTTAAGCTTTCATTGTATAGAGCCTATCTTGTAATAGGATTTTCAATTGTATTTGTTTTAGATAGGACTTTGGCAAAGTGAGCATTTAGGAGATACTTCTTCATAAGTATCCTCCTAGGACTCTTCATCACCGATATTTACAGAGTCCGGTAGTACTTCACCGTACTACTTTGTGTACTCTCCTGAGCGTTGATTTTCTATCCATTTGAGAGAGTTGATAGGGTGTGTGCTTTGACTGTAGCACATCTCTTGGTTTTCTATCTTTCCAGACATACACTTGTACTGCACTTTCACAAATACCTACCCTAGTGAAACTTGAGCTATATCCACTGTGTAATCTCGTGGGAAAGGGCTAATGCCCTCGGGTAGAGTTCCTAGAGTGTCATAGGCACCAGCTTTATATTTTGACCTTTACAGTTGTCCCCTTGAAAAACCTATACCTTGCGTTGGTATAGTCAGGACTTGCGTTTGTCCTGGAATCTGTGCTTTGCGTTTAGCACAGTCGGGGTTTGCATCTACTCTGCAAATCTGTGCTCTGCGTGTAGCATAGTCAGGCTCTGCGTGTAGCCTGGGTGAGTGTACCTCGGCCCAAGGGGGGTCGGGAAGATAGATTTTGTGTTTACTCTATTGGAGAGACTACCTAGCTTAGGTAGAAGTTAGAAAGAGAGATTTGCGTTTATCTCTTTAAAGAATTACATAGTGGATATCAGGGTGCTCCCAAAAGGAACCACCCCGAAGAGTGGACTAAGCAATTGCTGAACCACTATAAAAATCATTGTGTCACTTCTCTCTCTTTCTCTTACCTCCTCTTTACCCACCATTGCTTTCATTGTGTTTATATTTATCATTAACATGCTTATTTTGTTCGATAATTAAAAAGAAATTAAAAATGCCGTAAAAATCAGAATACCTATTCAACACCACCACCCGCTAGGTTTCTATCAGTGTTGATAAGTAAATCTTTATTCATCGCTTCTAGAGAGATGCCAAAATCACGTTAAGTCGCGCGAGGTGGAGTCGGTGTCCGAGGCCGTGGTAGGGTTGGCCGAAATCTACCAATGGAAGATGAGGTTAGCAAGGAGATGGTAAATTGGGTCGGGGTTGAACCCAAGGGTGTCCATGCGAAACATGTACTGGAGATTCCCATGGTGACAGGCCAATTCACGAGGAAATTAGTCGTGGCTATTGTGGAAGCAAATCTTATTACCCAACCCCCGAGGAAAAGTGAAATTAGAGCCTTCGAATCCATGCGAGAGTATCGTCTGATGAACCCTCCATATTTCAATGTCGAAGGTGATCCCATAGCCGTCAATCATTGGCTCTCCGAGATGCTTAAGTTGTTTAAGGCGTTGAGGATCGAGGAGGACAATCTTATAGTGTCCATCACCGCTTGGCAGCTCATTGGAGAGGTGAATGAGTGGTAGGGCGTGATTGTAATAGCGAAGAAAAATGCGAAGAAAAGGGAAGTCACTTGGGCCGAATTTGTGACCCACGTGATTGTAATAGCGAAGAAAAATGCGAAGAAAAGGGAAGTCACTTGGGCCGAATTTGTGACCCACTTTGAGGACTAGTATTTCCATGAATCTTAGTGTGATAAGTTGACAGAGCGGTTTGAGAAGCTTGAGCAGGGGATGTATATTATCCATTTTCAGGCCTTGTCTCGATTCGTATTGGACATCGTAAGTTTAGAGGAGAGAAAATGCAAGTGGTTCCATAGTTGTAAAAGGCACGCCTAGGCGCGAGGCGCGGTGAAGGGGCCCCGACTGGTCTGAGGCGAGACGAGGTGCAAGAGGCGCGGTTGAGGCGCCGAGGCGCGGTTGAGGCGCGGGGGGCGCGAGGCGCACGAGGCGCGCGCCTTTTTCATTTTAACGAAAAACTCTTTTTTTTTTCAAAGTCTTCCTTGGTTTTTGCTCGCCTCTCTCTGTTTAGGAACATAGGGTCGGCTCTATAGCAAAAATTACACAAGGATGTCCAAAAATATCGCTCCCGCCCCCACACCCCCGGTATAAAACAATGTTGAAGGTTGTCTACACTCCAACACAGAAGATGAAGCATGTCTTACAACCCCGCTAGAAGTGACAGCGTCTTCTAAGTTTAGTTGAACTTCGAAGACTAGGATTTAAATGTGTTGGGTATGATGTCCTACATCAAAATGGGATGCATAATACCCTGGGATATGTAGAATAATTAATCACTTCACTATAAAATCTATTGGGGAAGATATTTCAATGCACACGCCCCTTAAAAAGTGATTACTATTGATTTTAATGATGATTAGTTTATGATGGTCGAAAGTGCAAGTAAGAATTGGTTGTTTTATTTCTATTTTAAACATTGAATATTTGTGCTTTTATTGAATTAGACATTTTATTCATTGTCTTCGTACTTATAATTTGAAATATTAGTGAATACTATTTTTATTATTTTTCTCGGCTCATTGCAACTCGCTTCGATAAGGCGCGCGCCTCGCCTCGCGCCTCGCGCCTAGACCCCAACAGGCCATTTGCGTCTCGGTGCGCCTCGCGCCCCAAATAACTATGAGTGGTTCAGGAAGGGGTTGCACCCATCCATTAAGACCTTGGTGGTAGGTCATCGTATCTGCGACTTTGCAAACATGTTGGAGTGCGCGAAAACCATCGAGTTCACTAAAGAGGTGACCACGGAGGTGAAAATATGGGAGCCCAGGCAGCCTGCTCATTCCACCAGTTCTTTATCGAGCAGCTTGGGGGCCACGGGAAAAAGCGACCAAGGGATCGATTTTAGTCTCTGTCGTGTAAGCAAGGTTTTAGGCCGCCTACTTCATCGGGGGCACTGGATGTTGCCGCCAAACCTCAAAATGTATGCCACCAGTGTGGTCAGTCAGGGCACATCCACACCCAATTCCCTCGTTCTCAGACTCAGCAGCAGCCACTACCGAGATCTTGTTTTATATACAGACAGGTTGACCATCTTGATAAGGTTTGCCTGAGTAACGGAATATGCATAATATATGCTAAAGATATATTAAGAATATGGAAACAGAATATTCATAATATATGCTAAAGATATATTATGAATATTCTTACATAATATTCTCACATCTCCTCAAACTCACGATGACTGCATAGAAATCATTGAGAGTTTGTCCAGTAAGAACTGGAAACGAGCAGCAGTGTGAGTCTTGGTGAAAAAATCAGCAAGTTGAAGATTGGATGGAACAAAAGTTAAAGAAATAGTGTGGATTTGAAGATGATAATGGGTGACGTGACAGTCGATCTCAATATGCTTGGTGCGCTCATAAAAACAGTATTATGAGCAATTTGAATAGCATTACGATTGTCACAATACAGAGGTGTAAGAGAAGACATGGGAGCATCTAAATCAGAAAGAAGCCAATAGAGCCAGATAATCTCAGCAGTGGCCTGAGACATAGCACGATATTCAGCCTCAGCAGTAGAATGAGCAATAACAGATTGTTTCTTGCTACTCCAGGAAATGAGAGTCCCCAAGAAATACAAAAACATCTGAGGTAGACTTGTGGTCCATAATATCACCAGCCCAATCAGCCAGCATAAGCATGTATCTTAGGTTAACAATGAATGAATGAACTCTTTATCAGTTGCCAGTTTGGAGAAGTCAGTTGCCAGTCCCTTATTTAAATGAATGAACTCTTTATCATTGCCAGCATGTAAATTGGGTAACAATGAATATTGTAGATGCGTATGGTTGAAATGATATGCATGAAATAAATAAAAGGAGAATAATCAGAGTAGCGTAGTGGAAGCGTGGTAGAGCCTTGCATGCCTACTTTTCTATCGTGGCACTTGTATATGCCCGTTACGCTACTTGATGTTGTTGATTGGAAGAGTTAGTGTCTAATGACATAGAGTATGGCTTCAATTGAGCCTTGGTATTCTAATGTGAATTATAAATTGGACTGTATCTTCTATATGAGTCCGTGTGAATTGGAAACTTTACTTCTCGTGTCTATATATTGAATATAGAGTATGGCATGCGTGTAATGTGTCAAGGTGTTCAATGTGGGCCAGTGATTTAAATGGCACGCCATGGCGCATGGCGCTGGCGGGCGCAGGCCTAGCGCCTTGGTAAAATGCGCCTTAGACGCAGGTACTAATGGCGCATATGAGGCGCAGATGGCGCGCGCCATTTGATTATGTCTTAAAATTCGATCTCAGTCCTAGATCTGGGCAGTTGTAACGTGGGTGGAGGAGCACTGGATCGAAGCTCTTTCTTCTTAACCCTAATGGCTTATTTCCCTCCCTCAATCGATCGCATCAGCAGCCA